>ML682015.1:15437277-15450020 GCA_007922195.1 Podocnemis expansa | reverse complement strand
TTCTTTCTTTCTTTCTTTCTTTCTTTCTTTCTTTCTTTCTTTCTTTCATAATTAACCAAAACCATGCCAAAAGGAGAGTAAGAGAAATACTTGGATAAGGATCTGGAGCCAGTGATATGATGAAAGAGATGAGAAATCATTCTAATGATACTACGGACTGTACTGCTTTAGAAACAGTCCTGCAAACCCACAGGGAGTAGCTTAATTCTTGAGTAGTTCCATCAACATGACTTCTCCCATAAAACAAAAAGTTACCCACATACCTAAGTGTCTGTTGGAATGGGTCATCTACAAAGCATAGAATAAATCCCTGGAAATCCTCATCAAATAATCAAATATTGTTGCCTGATTTAAGATAAGACTGGATATTCACATAAAGAAACATGGTATATGGATGGCATGTTTTATTTTTTGAGAGACAGCCTACACTCTTCTCTGATACTAAAGCACACTCTCAATCAGCTGCTGGGCCTCAGCAAAAGCAATTTTCCACTAGTGGGTAAAGCTATTTCTTTTTTCTATGGGTTGGGAGAATATCATGCTAGGGATGGCCAAATAATATTAGTCAACCCAATTATTGAGCAAATGTTGCAATAGTTTGCTGAATATCATATTGCATGAATAGGTCATTGGTAGTTCCTGAGTCGTAGATCTGATTGCGTACCCTGCAGTGGTTATATTATTGGGTATATAACAGTCACGTATTTCAAAAAATATATTTGATTGTTTGCTGTTTGGTGAATGTGTTTCTCATTCAAACTGTGCTGAGATCTCTGTATGTATATCTATTCTTCTGTACATAAATTACACATATTATTTCTAAAGGGGTAGCCGTGTTAGTCTAGTTCAGCAAAACAGACAAAAAGTCCTGTTTCATTTTTAGGCTATGTCTATACCTAAATTTTTAGTTTGGGCTTGTTTAGTCTGAACTAAGTAGTTTGAAAGTTAGTTCAAACTAAGTGTGTGTTTTTTTTTTAATTTGAACTAACTTTTAGTTCAAACTAGCCATGCTTTTTTTTTAGTTTGAACTAACTTTTTAGTTTGAACTAAAAAAACACACTTAGTTCAAACTTATTTAGTTCAAACTAGCATGTCTACATTGTGCTAGTTCAAATTAAATATGCAAATTAGTTCAAACTAAGCAGTTAGTTTGAACTAACCAGCTGAACTAACTAGTTTTGCTTAGATCAAACTAAAAAATGTTTTAGTTTCAACTAGGCAAAGCCTAGTGTAGACAGGGTTCAAATTAGTTTGAATTAAGGCTCCTTAATTTGAAATAATTTGCTAGTGTAGACATACAAAGACTAACACATTTATTGATCACATGAACCTTTGTGGGAGAAAATCTCACTTTGTCAGCTGCGAGGAGTCCACCGTGCACAAATACTGATGAATCTCTCTATTTGTGAGGGGAGGGGATGCATGACGTGGTCCAAGCATGCCAGTTCAGGGCTTAGGATGGTCAGATTCAGTTCTTAGCTCCATCATAGACCTACGCAGGTTCCTTAGCCTCTCTTGTTCTCTTGGCCTGATCTATAAAATGCAGAGAGTAGTTCCTTACTACCGTTCAGGGATATTGAGTGGATAAATACATTAAAGATTGTTAGGCACTCATGTTCCAGTGACCAGGTCCAGATAACTCCCAGAGGTAGATATGAACATGATATTCAGATGACAAATTTCATTTACCATATACTTTTTGACTTATTGACTATCTTCACTCTGCCAACCCATCTATGTCCTCTGTCACTGCTTCTAACATTTGGAGCCCTGAGCGGCTTCAAATACCTGCCATTGAAAAACAAACCATAAAGTCAGATATTTGATTCTTTCCATATGATCTGAGAGGCAGAATGGGCAATATTTAGTTACAGTTTGAGGTTTGGTTCTGCATGACTCGTCGGGACTGGAATGGGAATTCCAACTGGTGCCATAAATTGTATATTCATTCACATACATTAAGTTATCTGTCCTGGCCTCTAGATGTTCAGAGATCTTGCAAAAATGCAACTACAAACTAATTGTCTTGGTGACCTCAGAAAGGATCTCCTGGTCTATTAGGATACATTTCTGCCTTGTTTGTTTTACAAAATTTTTAGTTAGAGGCTGCTGATGGAAGTAGAAAACTATAATAGCGTGATCATTTCTCTGCTGTTGTCTGGCACTTCCTATGGGAAAGGGATGAAGAGAGAAAATAATGAGGAAGGCACAAGAAATGGGAAGCACTTCCTGAACACACTCTGACCAGCTGGTGTTAAGTAAAGTAGGTAGCTCTCTCTAACATTTGTTTCCTGTTATGCTTCTAGGGTTTGTGTTGACCAGAGAGGAAAGGAACAACTTTTGGGAAGGGAAGAAAGGGGGGAGTTTGGGGATTTACCACCAGTACAACCTTGTATTCGATCTCTTAACAGTTCCATGTTGTAATTTGGTTCAGTTGCCTAAGGTGCAGCACAAAGTCTTTAGGAAAATTCTAGAATTAACTACATTAAGTCCACATCTACACTGAAAATTCTGCATCAACCCTCGTGGATTGACTCAGCAGAATCGATTGAGCAGCCAGTGTAGACTCACTCAATCAATACCAGAAGTGTTCTTCCACAATGCAGGAACTCCACCCCTCTACATGGAGTAATGCTGCATCAACGGAAGAGCATTGCTGGTCGTCACAGCCGACTGAAGACAGCATAATAAGTGAGAGTAACTAAGTTGATGGGAGATGCACTTTCTACAGCATGCAGGCTGCACAGCTCCCATCAACTTAGCCCTGCAGTATACACCAGGCCTTAATATTTGGTTTCAGAGAGTGTTATGAAGCTACAAGCACCCTAACTGCTTACTTCATCTTATGTTGCTCTCCAGCCAACGATCAAGCCATTCTGCCTTTAGAACTTGAGTCACCAACCCCTTTATCTACACGTTTTTGGTCAATGGCAGAATGTCTCATTTGACATTTTTATTTTTAGACCACGGCTGCCTTATGGCATTATACAGATTGTGCATACACCACCTAGGCCAGATTTGGCTTCCTCTCAGCTCTTTGCTTTAAAGGCCAAAAAGGAGTCCTGGTCTCTCCTCTCACTCTAGTGTAAATTAGCAGTACCTCCTCTTAAAGTCAGTGATGTTGACTTATAGAATAGCTTTCCTGAGATAATAAGTGAAGGGGGAATCAGGTCCTTAGAGTTGATAATGACACACTCCCAAACAAGTCGCTGCCATAGTCTATCTTTCTCATACAGTGAGTAAGCTATAAAGCAAGGGAAACCCAGCATTAGCACAATAACAGTGGGAAAGATTTTGAAGTAACCTGAGTTTTTAAAGCTTAAACATACAGCTTGGCTTATCTTGTTGCTGACTATCCAACTTGGCTATTTATTTAAATGATTGTTATTTATCATTGCATCACTTGAAAACCCAGCAATGGATCAAGACCTCATTATACAAGACTCTGTACAAACATAGAACAAGGAGATGGGCCTGCCCCAACAAGTTTACAGTCAAAGTATAAGACAAGAGGTTGAGAAATACAAAGAAACAATGAATTGATATTGACTCATCTGCTACCTATCAGTGTGAAGTTTTTGTAGAAACCATAACAAAGGAGGCTTAACAGAGCTTTTAATTAACAGCAGTAGCTTGATTTGCTGCAACATTAATGTTACACAATAATTTTGACAAAGGAGTCTTCTGTTTAGAGAGCAGACAAGATATGCACTTGACTGAGAAAGACCAACAGCAATTCACAATTAAGTGTAGAAAAAGAGTGAGAGGAGAGGAGGCATTGTGGATTTTTGTTGGGTCTTCAAATGAGTTACATTTAAGTAAGGATTTGAAAAGACTGAAGAAGTCACAGTAGGAATCCATAGTGAGGGTTAGTGGCTAGCATACAGTTGTTTGCACTCTCAGCACCAAATCTGACCTAATTTGCACATTGATTGGTGCTAATTGCAAGAAACTCAGGGAGCCAGATCACTGACAGCAATATGCAACATACACTATTAAGCAAAGAAAGGGCTAGATGGCTCAGAGTGGGTTGGTAATGAGAGCTTTATGCCTTCAGGTCACTGATTGAAATCTGGTCTACCATAAACATTATAGAAAGTCAAATAAGGGTGCTGTCTAGTAGAGATACTAGAGGACAGTAATGATGTGGTTGCATGATCAGTCAAACAAAGCCTTTATATAACCAAATCAAACAAACAGAGAGCCAGTTTTGCTTTACATGGGGACCAAGCCAAGATGACTCATAAACTGCAGTATCTGTCATGTCTGCTATGTATTAAATTGTGTGTAAC
Organism: Podocnemis expansa; assembly: GCA_007922195.1. Classification (NCBI taxonomy): domain Eukaryota; kingdom Metazoa; phylum Chordata; order Testudines; family Podocnemididae; genus Podocnemis; species Podocnemis expansa. The sequence continues at coordinate 15,445,728 of ML682015.1, read as the reverse complement.
TGGAGTAACTCCACAGGCCTCAATGTAGTTATTTCTGATTGACTTTGCTGTAAGTGATACCAATAACTGACCAAACCACTGTTATATAGCATTTAAAAGATTCTGGATACATCCTGGCATATGAATCATCTATGGCTTGTGCTAGGAAGTGAAATGGTCCCAGGAATTCTGTAATGGCCTTTTGAGGTTTTCCTTTCCAGGTCACCAGTTCAAATCTAACCATGGTTGTTAGTGATTGAGAGCTGTTAGCATCTGAGCGTTGTTTGGTAGAATATCTGAAGTCAGTTAGTGATTTCACTCAAATTGCCAGCGGTTTGGGAGAGTTCATCTCATGACAGACAACCAGACCTATCCTCCTGGTTGGCATTCCTAGCAGAAAGACTGATGATGAGGTATGTGGAGTGGTGCTCGTACCTGATTTACTTTCAGGCGGAAGTATGTAGGGAAACATGTACAGTCATTGGTCAAATCTGTAGAGAAAGATGATTTTTGTCAGTCAGATCTTTCCAAGACCATTTAATTCACATACTATCTTCCCCCACTCACGTACCCTCAGAAATTTAGTTTTATAACTGTCTTTCACCCCAGCAAAGTGTCGCTGCTCTCTTTGCTAAATTTTATGTGACAGATTATGGATTCTGCTCTGGTTGAAAGCAGCCAGAAAGTCAGATCAGTGCCTATCTAGGGATTAAAAAAAGCCAAGGAGACCTGTGGCACTTAAAGACTAACAGATTTATTTAAGTGCCCCAGGACTCCTTGGGTTTTGTGCTGGATGAGACTAACACAGCTGTTCCTTTGGAACTTACTTAGGGATTCCCCTTGCTTGGGATAAATGTCTGGCTGGCACAAAGCCACCATTGTGGTTCTACATTATTACCTTTCCTAACTTCCAGAACATTGGGATAAGGGGCATACACAAAAGTCGCTCCCTGTGTGCTCAAGGTAGAATTTATAAATTAAATTATAAATTTATAAATTAAAGCAGTCTTTAAATTACTATAGTTTACTTCAGAGACTGGATCACCCTTAGCCTAATTTAGAATCCTTTGGCCTGATCTTTGTTGATCAGAGCTTGGAGTCAAGCTCACATCAGGGGTCTATGTAGGTTTTCACATCCTTTTTGGTTTAAATAAAGATTAAAAAAAAATGAGTGTTTTGCAGGTTGGCGGGGGGGAGTTAGGTGCCAGATGAGTGTAAATTTCCTGTTTTTCTTGTTAGCACAAAACCTCAAAAACACTTTGAACAAATTCCCAACCTGAAGACACCAGCATAACCCATTGCCCAAACGAGCCCTCTAGTACACCAAAAAAATCATCTCCAGGCAGGGGAGATGTGTGCAGAATCCCTATAACCTCTGTATCACCCCAGTGCATTGGAACACACAGACCTTTTTCTTTCTCTGGAATGATCTAAATGACACAAATGAGGTAGGATCTGAAATTTGAGACATTTTGCAACAGGATGTCTCTGTGACATGTGAGGCAGACACGGAGAATTGCCAGCCTGCTTTGAGATTTGTTGCCATTCAGTTGATTTGGTTTTAATGACTGCATCTCCCTAAAAGGGGGGATTACATTGCAGTAAAATACATGGCACAATCTGATCTAATCTTGTGTTAAAAATTAATGCACAGCACTGAATAGCAGTGTGCGCATTTCGCAAGCATAGCAGTCGCTGACTCCTACAGCGCGTCGTAACAGTGGTATCTGCGGTAAGATAGATCTTACTAATGATACTGTACAAGGGAACTGCTAGTTAGTAAAGCAGCTGGGGATACGTGGTCAGTGAGGCAATCCCTGGTGTGTGGTTCCAAGTAACAACAATTTCCCCCCACACTGAACACGTACCCATTAAAGCTTAGCCAAGTAAGCTGCCTGGGTTCTTTGAATTTTGAAATATTTATCAGAGATTTATCCAGATTTTTCTTCTCACTGAAGTCAGGACTAACTTTACTTGAAGTCACCAAATTATGGAGTAGGTAAAATCAGTGTGAATCGGGTCCAGATTCAGAACTCCGGAGTTCTCTTCCACTACTGCCTAGCTCCATAACTTTGGGCAAGTTAATGTCACCACGTTTGCCCTTTGAGAGGATGATGATATCCCCCTCACCTATTTCTCAGAGGAATTGCAAGACTTAATTAACACTGATAAATGGATAAAAGGTTTGAAATGCCAGCATGGAAGGATGCAAATAAACACAAAGGACTGCTGTTTTTTTATTGCCATTTTAGCTTCAATTTTCATGCCAGACCTGAACAGAAAGGAAGACAGCAGCAGCAGCATTTCTGCATCCTGTCACTCAGAACCTTTTCAGGAATCATGAAGCCTTCCTAAAGTGTGAATGATATTGATATGTTTGCACTGCTCTCAATGTTCAGGGGAGGTGACATTGCTTCTCACTGTTGTAAGTGCATGTGGCGTACTCTTTCTTCCATTTCCCACTACCTTACCCTATGAGCTCCCAACATACCCTCTGTTCCGTGTTTAGAGAGGATGCACAACAATGTAGAGCAAGATATGATTTACTCATCCTGTGATTTATGGAAGACCTAATTAATCCTAATGACAGTGCTGCAAAGACAGGGACAACTTCTGAGACCTTGAAACTATTATCTCTCCGTTTGCTTTTATTTCTCTGTTTTTGCTATTATGATTGCTGATAACTACAGTGATATAGCTTTGGTGACTAGCAAGACACACCCAAGAGAAGGCTGCTATCTGCCAGATGGTCTCACCATGAAGCTGATGTTGATTTAGCATACAAATGCCTTGAATCCTATCTCTAGGTCAGTGGTTTTTAACTGGTGTGCAATGAGAAGTGTGTAAGTGTGCCATGAAATTTTCTACAAAGGTAACAAAAATCAATGTAAAGCAAACATTGTTGCATCTTAAACAATATTCTATCCAACCAAAATTACAACTTGTAACACTTGTGAAAATTAAATTAAATTAAATTAAATTAAATTAAATTAAATTAAAGCAAGGTATCAGTCTTTTGATTCTAAAATGTGAACTTTCTAAACGCAGGTGGCCAAAGGGCGAAATTGAGACAATGTGTGGTTTTTTTTCTGGTGGATTTGAAACATTCATGCATTTGATCCTTCTTTAGCTTGTTGCATGCACTATGTTGTGAACCTCTCTACTAAGACTGTAACCATAGTAAATGTGACTTTTATTCAGCTGAAAAAAGTGGGTGTGCTGTGGAAGTGATTGTCTCGCTGAGGTGTGTTGTGTTACTGAAAAAGCTGGGAGCCACTGCTCTAGGTTACTTTGTTTCATTCACTCGAAAAATAGCTCATTAGGCAAACAGTCAGGTTTAGCTGGTTTTAGTAAGTAAACACAACAGCACAGAGTGCATAAATTCACTGGCCAAGTTGCTACCTTTTCATTTCCTGAGAAAATTGTGTGTAATCCCACGTGTCTGCTGCAGGGTTTTAGGTAGATGGCTTACCCAAAATGAGGAGGGTGCCTTTAACAGTGCTGCAGTCAGCAAGCATTGAACCTTACTATGAGATGGGTATGAATCTTTGTGACCTTGGCCCATTTCCTGAGATAGGAAATCACATTTATTCTTTTCTTACCTGCTTCTCACTCTCCTCCCTTCCCTGTTACAGATGGTATTTAATTTAAGCTTCCCATTTGATTTTTTTTCCCCTCTCATACATGGAAATGCAACAAAGACCCAAGTAAATTTATCTAGTGTGAGTGATAAATTATCCAGTTTTTAATGGTGCCCATTGCACTATAGCTCTTAGCCTCAAGTTCAGACAGGAGTGAAACTCATGTGAGTACAGCTTGCCTGACTTCACTGAAGCTGCTGGAATTAAATTCCTTTTATACTAGCTCTAAAGTAGGCCCTTAATTGCTAATTGATACAACACAGATAATATCATACCACAGTGTTTGCGTCTCAGTAGCTCTTACTACCACTGACCACAAAGTTATAAGCCGAGGATCAGCAACGCAGGCTCAGTGAGCTACCTGTGCACAAGCTGCAGCTCTCTGCCCCAGCTGCTCTTGAGATGGCCAGCTGGCTGGGGGTAGGTGGGGCAATGCTGCTTCACCCGCCAGCGGAGGGAGGGACAGAGAGAGGAGCACACACCACGCACACACTACTGCCAGCACTAAGGGCCACAGCGCAGCTGCTGGGCCAGCTCCGGCTCATGCAGTTGTGGTGGTGGAGAGAGAATGGTTTTTCTCTCCTTTTGGGTTGCCAAGCCCTGGTGTAAACAGATGCTGAAGACAGAAGTAGACCAATACTGGTCGTCCAGCCCATTACCCTACCAATATGGCATTGTTCTCTGAAGTATGTTCTTCTGCTATTTTTCCAGATCAGTTTTAAATGACTGAAATAAAATGGATTCCACCACTTTTCTAGCTCCACAGTCTGACAGAGCTCACTGTTAGAAAGTAGTTTCCCAGCATTCAACTGCCTATTTATATGCAGATAGTAGTATTGGACTTTTTCGTACAGTGGTTAGGCCAACATTTTTTAGAGTTTTCTGGTGTACTCTAATTTTGTAATACTTGCCTTGTTTAAGATGGAATAAAGACACTTCAAAGGAAATATGAAATTCATCAGAAGGATCATTGCTGCTTTATAAATATATATTAATAGCCTAAAAAACTGTTGAGCTCCACTTTCTTGTAAGTAGAAATGCACCAAATCCACAAAGTGTCTCCAATATTTCACTTTTAAAGACCAAATCACAACTTGGGTTATCTTTCAGTAGGAACGTTATAGATTTTCCAGCTGCCAAGGGAGTTCTTTAGGGACTCTTATTTCATAGAAATGACATTGTTCTTTTGATGTATATCACACTTCTCCAAGGAAATTTGCCAGTTGGGGATTACTTTGGTTTAAAAGGTCCTAGAAGATGATGTAAAAGATATAAAGGAAGAGGTTTGTGGAAGATAGCTGTGGTGTTCACACAAAAAGGAAAAACCCAGTTTCTGAAAAATATAGAGGTGAAGAACTCTAATCAGGTACATGTGCTTTTATAATTAGACAGGTGTCAACTTGATGTATTACAGAGTATATGACAAATATACTTTTGTGTTTAGTATATTTGGTTCATTTCATACTCACATAGTGATTGCTACACAGCATCCATCTAATCCACCATTAGGTCTCTGACTGGCCTGTATCTGATGCTTCAGAGGGAGGTGCAAGAGGAGGATAGATAATTATGGAATAAGCAGATCATAGATTCCCTAGTCCATCTTACTTAGAGATTGGTTTTTGCCCAAAAGCATGAGCATTTTTACCCACAATCCAATATAAGGTAAATGTTCCCATCATCTCTCTTCCAGAACTCCTAGGGTATGTCTACAGTGGAGCCTCATGGCCACACTGGCCTTTTGTTAAGTTTACTTAAGGCTTAAGTCAACTTTATTAAGTTGACTTAAGCCAATGTAGATGAGGAAGCACTCAAGTCAACTTATTGACCCCTCCCCCAAGTTTCTGGCAACCAGGAAGGGTTGACCTCGCAGCTGCCACTCTGGATGCAGACAGTCAACAGGAGTTTTCAGTGTGGATGCTCTAAGTCGACTTAATAAGGTCGACTTTAAGTCAACCTTGTTAAGTCAACTTAACAGAGCCTCCATGGTAGACATACCCAGGAGTTAAAGTATAATTTCTTGGGCCCCAGAACCTTCCTTAATTTCTGGGCCCCCTTCATGAAGGTCCAGGCCCCCTTCACCCACCCCACCTACTGCCCCACAAACACCTACCCCCCACCCCAGCTAGTGCCCCAAAAATGCCAGCTCCCCACTCCAGCTGCTGCCCCTGAAACACCTACCCTGCATCAGACCCTTCTTTCCCAATGTCTTCCTCAGCCCCAGTCCTCATTTCCTAAGCTTCCTGCCCCCCATGTCCCCACTCCAGCCCTCCTAACCTGCCCCCAGCTCCCCATCTTCACCACCCCCCCTTCAGCCCTTCAACCCCCTCCACAACTCCCCAGCCCACCATCCCAACCCCTTCTTCCCACCTTACCCCCTACACGCTTTCCCCACTGTCTGCGTGCCTCTCCCCACCCCACCCCAGTCCACTTACACACACTGCCAACGTGGCTGAGAAGGCAGACCAGGCCATAGGAAGGAGGCTGCAGCACCGGCCAGTGAGAGGGGACGTGTGCCTTAGAGCAGGGCTGGGCTGCGTGTGCTGCCTGGGCCCAGCAGCAGGGGGTGGGGTGAGCACAGACACTAGGAAAGGGGGGAGGGTGGCCAGGCTTCCTCCAGCCCACAGCCCCTTGAGCTGGCCCTGGGGGAACACACCGAAATGCTGCATTCTGGTCTGTTTATCTCTTTTTAGGGGACCCCGGAACGCAGCATTCTAGTGCATTCCCCTATTTTTAGGGGGCCAGGAATGCTGCTCCTTAAAAATACAAGGGGCCTGGAGTGACATTCTTGGGTGTTCTGGCTTATTTTAACTCCTGGACATACCCTTAGAGTTTCTGACATTTTGTAATTCTATGGCTCAATCCTTCTACAGGAAATTAAAAGCAAGATGTGACATGGACCATCAAGAAACATCAGGAAAGAAATGATCAGAGATAGGTGTCTTCATGAAAAACAACATTGCTTTTGTGTTTTTGTTTTTCCTCCTGGTTTAGCAGCCCTAGAGTAAACAACTGATGACTATAGGAAATCAAGCCTATGAAAAGGATGCCTACCTTTAAAAAGTGGCATTTTTAACCATTGCATATGGCCAAATTTTGGCCTAGTTCTTAATAATGTTCTTTTAAGCAGACAGCTATGAATCATCTACAAAGGATAATGTTTGTGCTTCAGGCTAAGAAAAAAAAAATAGGAGAAAACAATTACAAAGATTTTATTGTAATAAATATGAAGTGCCATATCTCATCTGAGGGAGGTATGCAAATTGGTGCCAGTTGAGGCTCTAATACCCCAGTGGACTTTTTCAATGTCATAGATATATTTTTATGTCAATAAGTTTTTACAAAACCTATTTTTTTGAAATAAGGCACAGGTTGATACTGTCCTAACTGCCCTCAATGTCAAGCAAAAATCTTGTCTCTGAATCAAAGCTGACTAACCCTATTGGTAGATGGGCATTCTTCATAAAAGAAGAGCCAAAGAAAGCCACACTAATTCAGAATTCTCACAGGACAAGTGAGGGAACTTAAGGGGGAACTTTAATTCTCTTGCTATTTTCTTTGTTTAAAAAACAAAACAAAACAAAAACCAATAATGTCTAATCTTTAGGAATGTACCTCATCATCCAGCCCACCAACTGTTGGTGAAATAATAACCCCTATACAGAATGTACTATAAGGGCATGTTTGCTTTTTTCCTTTAAAAGTATAAATCTCAGCCTTTAGCTGAAAATTAAAATACAGGTTTTGCCCTGGAACACTGGTTCTGTTTCCACTGGCCAAACATCCTATGCCTCTTCCAGAAAAACTGTGGACACTGAGCTGGCCACAGTCTATCTTTGATCTCAATTGCAAAACCTCAATCTGTATTCCTCCAAACAAAAACATACATACCTTATTAAGTTGCATTTTTAACTATGGTGTATATGGAATTTTGCTGATGGCCCTCTGGATGCCAGTCACATAGACTGTATCAGTAAAACAAAGCAGACAGCCACTTAAATGCTCAAAATAAAACTAATGTGGGACTTACATGTTAAATGATTCTTGTGTTAGCCAATTTTACCTTAGAACACAATGGGGGGAAAAAAAGCCTGTTTAATGGGTACAGTTTCTATTGTAGTGCCCTATACTTTGAAACCATTTCTTTATATTTAATGTTACTGAGCAGACAGACAGAGGCATAGCTGCTGCTTGGGTCACAAAGTTAATTTGTAAGTATTAGTGTTTTTCTAAATGGTGAGGAAATGGGGATGGGCCATTCCTGTTGTTCTCCTTCTTCAAGAATTAATTTTATTTGATTGTCTCTAGAATATGATTAGAAGTTTTAGTCAAGCAAGTATTCTCCTGTGTGGAATGACAGAAAGTTATTGGCATATGAAACATTTAGAAATCTTGTATTAATCTTGAATTTTTGTCACTAGCTTGTTTGTGCTTGTGTCTTGTGCAGTGTTTCTTTTTCTACTGATATGATGACATCTTTGCTACTTTAACAAAGGGCTGTAAAATATGGAGAGCTCAAGGCAGATGGTTTTGGGCAGCTTTCATTCAACTTGCCAAGCTTCAGACATAAAACCCAGTTTCTGTTCACTTGTGGTTATTAAAAATTATATGACCTTTCTTGTGAGAATGGTGTGTTCACTCTAATGGATTCCTGCTCTTAACTATTCTGATGTTCAATCTCATTTCCCTTGCTATACTCTAATATGGCTCATGTTTGCCTCTCTCTCACATGATGACTTTTATATATCCACTACCTGACCTACCCTTTCCATAGGAAGATCTATCTATCTATCTATCTATCTATCTATCTATCTATCTATCTATCTATCTA
>ML682015.1:15419506-15437267 GCA_007922195.1 Podocnemis expansa | reverse complement strand
CTATCTATCTATCTATCTATCTATCTATCTATCTATCTATCTATCTAACTAACTGCTTTTCACTTTATATTTTGGTGGATGTAAGTGAGATAAAAAATTCACCTGCATTGTCAACATAGTCGACATAAAAAGATGCCTGCATTGTCAACATTTTTCTTCTATTATTGGTCTACCATATGGTAACTTCACAGGGAAGAGTTCTTTTTCATGCATTCTAAGTAGGATTTCTCCATCCTCAAGCTCTGCCCCAAACACCAGGCAGAATTGAATTGTGTTTTATATTAAAATACAAAAATAGACTCAAGGCCTTGTCAGGCTCATCTTATAGAACACTCACTGATATTAATGGAATTATTCAATACTTGTAGTAATGTGTTGAGGAGCAAAAGTTGGTCCCATGATAGTTTTGTCTCATGAAGACCTGAGTAATTACATCAGGACCTTATTCGACATTGATACATATAATCTGATCATGATGTGGTTCATTGATACTTGTAAGGAAGAGATACAGTAATGCACAAAGTTACTTGAATTCCAAATTCTATTCTCAGTTACACTGGTATAAACCTAGAGTTTCTTCATTGATTTTTGAATTGATGGAACTAAGAATAGAACTTGGCCTATAGCTCCCCCACTCTGCCCCCCATGCGATATAAGCTCAGATAGAGAAAGCAGTGTGAATGTATTGAAGATGAATCTGATATTTCTTTACTAGTATTAGATGAAGCTGAGATTTGGTCATTGACATAACAACCCAATAGGTGGGCCTGTGTTAACAAACATTCTTTATTAAGCAAATATTACAAGGCAGACACCATTATTTGCATACTAGACTTCCCTCACCCACTATCGATGGTTATATTATATAGTCATTTACAAATAAATGTTTCCAGCATCCACTGCCTTTATATCCAGTTTTCATTAAAACAAATAATCACCTGCAACTATTGTGAAATAGGTCCCAACGAGATGTATGCCTGGGAAAATGCCTAGCTAAATAAATTCCAGAAGGGGAGCCGTGGTAGTCTGTATATAGCAAAAACAGCAAAAGCCCTGTGGCACGTTAAAGACTAACACATTTCTTTGGCCATAAGCTTCCATGGGCTGCAACTCACTTTGTCAGATGCATCCAATAAACTGGACTGCAGTCCATGAAAGCTTGTGCCTGAAGAAATTTGTTAGTCTTTAAGATGCCATGGGACTTTTGTTGTTTCACCTAAATACCGTATATCATCATGAATAAGCCGAAAATTTTGTGCCTGAAAATTGGCTTCAAAACAGGGTCTCAGCTTACACTCAAGAGAATACAGTAGACAGCCCCTCCCAGGAGTTTCCCAGACCATGTGACAAGCTGGAGCCCCAGTGTTGCCGGGCGGCCATCTTGGATAGTCAGCCGGGGCTGGGGCTGGAGGAAGGAAGGGACCCCAGAGTCTGGAGCAGGCACGTAAGAGGGCCTGGGGGGGTGGGGTCGGCCTGGACATTGAGGGGGGACTCAGGGAGGCCAGGGAAGCGGTGGCAGGGACCAGAGGTTGGGGAGGGGTCGGGGAGTTGGGGACAGTGATGGGATGGCCGGGAGGGTTTGCGGGGGGGGGGGTCATGGAGACCAGAGAAGGGTCGGCAGGGCTCGGGCATTGGGGGGGGGGGGGTCAGGGAGTCCGAAAAAGCAGCAGGAGGACTCAGGGATTTTGGGGAGCCCAGGGAAGCAGCAACAGGGACTGGGGATTGGAGGGGGCACCTGGCAGGCTGGGAAGAGTGGCAGCAGGGGTTGGGGGGTGATGGGGAAAGGGTGTTGGGGAACAGGGGAGCAACGGCACTGAACTGAGAAGGGAGTAGGGGGGCAGCAGTGAAGAGCCAGGGGGCAGCAGGAGGAGCAGTGGGACAGCAGTGAGGGAAGGTCAGAGCAGGGGGGGCAGCAGGTAGCAGTAAGGGAAGGATGGAGTAGGGGGTGGCAGTGAGGAGGAGGCAGTAGGAGGAGCAGAGAGGAGCAGTGAGGGAAGGTCAGAGCAGGGGGGCAGCAGGAGGAGTGGGGGGTAACAGCAGGAAACTGAAGTGAGCAGGGAGGTAGCAGTGAGGAAAGGGCAGAGCAGGTGGGAGCAAGGGGGCAACAGTGAGGAAAGGGTGCAGCAAGGGGCAACAGTGAGGTAAATGAGAAGTGAGCAGGGGGGTAGTAGTGAGGAAAGGACAGAGCAAGGGGCAGCAGGGGTGAGGAATGGACAGCGAGGGGGCAAGGGAAAAGCAGCAGCAAAGATTTTGGGGTAGGGAAGCTGTCAGAAACTCCAGAGGAAGCCAGCAGCAGTGGGTGGGGGGTTAGGGGCCAAGACCAAAAGGGGACCTCGGCTTATACCTGGGTCCCCAATTTCAGCTTCTTTTTTGGGCTCAGAATTGGGGGGTCGGCTTGTGCCCGGATCGGCTTATACCCGAATATATACGGTAAATGTATTTTACAGTACATTGTGAGAGTCACTACATGTGATCTTTGCCTGGTGAGAGAGTGAATTTCAGACTTGAGGATTTTTCTGAAAACACTCTTCATTGACCTTAGAGTGTTCATACCTAGCAACCAACAGTCATGAGTGCTCCAGTCACTCTTAACCCCAGTGGCGGGGCATGATGAAGGTGGATGAATTCAGATGAATAATTTCTTTTCAAAGTTGATTCCAGGAAGAGTATGGGCTGTTGCAGAAAGGTAACTCTCATGCTATTCATCTCTCCACATAATAGAATGAAACAAGCATAGAAATGTACAACTGCTCATCTATTCCAGTTCCCCACACTGGCACAGGGCTAATTTCATTTAGATCATCCCTGACAAATGTTTCTCTAATCCATTCCTAAAAAACTGAATGGTGGAGATGACACAAGCTAACGAGGAAAATTGTTTCAATTCTTAATCACCCTGACACTTAGAAAGTTCTTCCTAGTTCTTAGTCTAAATCTCCCTTGCTGCAATTTAAACCCATCACTTCTAATCTTATTCTCGTTGTTAAGAACAATTTATCACATTCCTCTTTATAACAATCTTTTCCCATATTTGAAGACTGTTATCATGTCACCCCTCAGTCGTCTCTTTTCAGAATAAACAAGGCCCCCCTTTTTTTTCCAGTCTTCCTTCATAGGTAAAGTTCTCTAGGTTCCCCTCCCCCCCAGCTGTCTCCAGTTTGTCCACAGCTTTGTCCCCCACCCCCAGCCATTGAGAGGCCTCCCACTCCACCAGCGGGCCAGCAGTGGGGGGCAGCTGGGGCCATAGGCCACATCTCTGGAGGACCCCACTCAATATTCCTTTACAGCTTGATTATAAACTATTGATAATTAGTTTTTTACTACACTTTTCCTGTCAGCAGTGCACCCATCGTAAGGTAGGTTCATTTTGAAGCCCACGAAAGCTTGTGTCTGAAGAAATTGGCTAGTCTTTAAGGTGCCACAGGACTCTGATTTAAACTGAAAATACAGGTGGATTCTGGAGGCACCATTGTTTGCTGTCTGTATTAATTCTGGGTTTCAGTAGCAACAAAGAAGCTTGGGCTGTGTTTGAGATCTGAAACTTTAACATTCAGGAAGATCCAGATCAGACAGACTGGACCATGTCAATAATTAAACCACACAAAAAACTGTGCTGTAAGATAATGTGATGGGACAAAGTTAACCCCACTAAAGACAGGCACTCAAAATTAATCCATCTTCACCTCACGTAGCTTGGCATCTGTGATGCAATATCTTTGTCAATTAGCTCATTATTAGGGGCACCTTGTTTTAGGCTCAAGGATGAGTCAAGGACTTGCCTTAAAAAAGTTACCAACACTTCCTAAAAAACATATGTTGGGGGGACTGGCTTAATGATGTAAATGATAGGCCCCGAGATTCATTTGACCCATAGGTTCAAATCCTGGAAAGGTCAGTTTAGTAGATTGTTCAGCTATTGCAGATCAGTCAAATCCTGCACAGTTTCCTGTGGGGCAGGATGCGTTGGGCTTTGGTTTTGGTTTTGCGTTATTGTTATTTTTGGACGAGATATTAGGAAACTAGATATTTTCTGCTGCATGGATGTTATAAATCACATGGCATTTTCATAAGAGGAGGTGTTTGCCAACGTGTTCTTCAACAAAAGTCTCTTCCCTCTCCTCACCATGATGTACATTCTGTTATTCTAATATAATAAAGTGTGCAACACAAAAAGAAGGCAGCCATCAAAGGGCTGACTGTACTCTACAGAGAATATATAAACTCTACTACTGCGAACAGCTTATGTTTGACTGAGGACAGAAAGGAGTGCTTTCTCCAGAAAATATGGTAGTATGAGGGAAGAGAGGTGATATGGTCAACATGACATTCTAAGAAAATGATCTTTGCAATTGTGTGCTGGGTGTGAACAGGGCAAGATTGTATTAAAAAGGTCAGAGAAGAGGTTGCTATAATCAGGGCATGCAATGCTGAGAGCCTGGCCTAGAATTTTTGCTCTTTGAATGGATAGGAAGAGCTGGTCCTTAGAGAAATGATGCAAAAAGAAAGGGCATTATTTAGTGATAGCATGGATGTGAGTACCTCAGAAAGTCCTAGTTGAAAAGGAGACCTGACCCAAAGGCCTGAGTACCAGGTAAAATGATGATGTTGTCAACAGTGATTGAGAAAGTAGATAGCTGAAACGTCTTGGGAGGAAAGATTAAGAGCTCTGTTTTAGCCATGTTGAGCTCAAGATGATAGCTAGACATCTATGAGGACATGTCAGACAGGTAGGCCACAATTTTAGTTTGAACAGAAGGAGAAGGGTATGAAATAGAGAGGCAGCCCAGTGAGTTGTCAGCATAGAAATAATAGTTGATTTGTGTTTCAGGATGAAATTACCCAGAAAGGAAATATAGAAGAAGAAAAGGGTGGATATCAAGGACAGAACCCTGTGGACCTCAAACAGAAAGTTTTGAGTGGAGGATGTGGAGAATGCTCTACAGGAGATGCTGAAGGAGTAGCTTACAAAGGAGAATGAGGGAAGGAGAGTCACACAAGCCAAAGAAGGGCAATGTTTCAAGAAGAGCTTGGTTGACAGTATCAAAAGTGGCTGAGCAGGTGTAAGAGAATAAGGATAGAGTACTGGTTCTGACCTTTGGCTAGGAAGAGATTTTGGCAAAGAATGGAAACAAGCATGGTAAAGATATGCTAGAACAGGCATGGCCAAACTGTGACTTTGGAACCACATGTGACTCTTGAATGGAAAATTGTGGTGCCTGGAAAAATGGCAGCAAATCAATTCAGGAAAGCAGGCCCAGCCTAGGAGTTCAAGAGGGGGTCGGGACGGTGAGGAGAAGTGCAGCATGGTCGGAGTTTTAAAAAACTGTCCACTAGCCTGCAGTCCTTTACATTAAGCAGCAGCTAAGATTTTACTGTATAGGCCTAGTTTTCATGGTAACCGTAAGTAATTATTAGAATCTGACATTAGTAGGATCAATATTTGTCCTCTTTTTATGATAAAATTAAAGCGTGCATTGAATTTTGAACTTAGTAATTTTCGAGTATGTAAAAATATGTGGCTATATGCCTCAGTGTGGCTCTTGAAGGTTTAATAATCAACTTGTGTGGCTCTTGAGTTCCTTAACTTTGGCCACCCCTGCACTAGAAGATAAAAAGAATAGTGCCAGACAGTGATTATAGACAGTGCTTTCAGTTAACTTAGAGATAAAAGGTAGTTATAGAGCAAGTGAAGTCAATACTGAGGCTTATTTTTAATATGGGTGAGACTAGCAAATGCCAGTAATTGTACTAATTAGTCACATGATTGTGCATTACTTATTGCATATGTTGTTGTGCTGTTGCAGCTACCTAATTATGATAATCGGGCCCCTAGTGGCCTAAAGAAATCATAGGACCCTATGGTTAGCCACACACAACAAATATTCTTTTTAAACAAGAGGGAGAAAGTTTTTGTTTATTTGTTTTTGGGGGGTGGGGAACCAACGCCCTGATTTTTATTCCCTATGCCATCTCAGTGCACTTTAGTTGACTATACATTTCAATATTTGTGTCTATAGTTGGGCAATATTCTGTAATATATATTTGATATATCGGATATATTGTGTTTATATTCTGTGCTTGGACTTTCAGAAAGCATATGTCAGTGTTTGTCACCAAAGTCCCTTAGGTAAACTAAGCAATCATGTGACAAGGAGGAAGGGCCTCTCATGATTCGATAACTTGTTAAAAGATACAACACAAACGTTTCAGTTTCCATAGTGTAGAGGTTATCATGTTTGCCTGATACGTGAAAACTCCCTGGTGTGATGCCAGGTGGGAACTGTGTTCATTATGATTCTATATTATTCCTAACTGTCAGGGTGATTAACCAGTGGAATAAGTTGCCTGGCCAGGTTGTGAAATTTCCATCACTGGAAGTTTATAAAAGCAAGTTAGACAAGCACCTGTCAGGGATGGTTTAAGAGGGAACTTGGTCCTGCCATGAATGCAGGGGACTGTACCTGATAACCTCTTATGGTCCCTTCCAGCTTCTATGTGTATGTCTACACTGGAGGCTCTGTTAAGTTGACATAACAAGGTCAACTTTAAGTCAACTTAAAGTCGACCTTAAGTTGTCTTACAGAATCCACTTTGGAAACTCCTGTCAACTAACCTAGTCCACGCTGGCAGGTGCTAGGTTGGCCCTTCCAGTGGCCAAAAACTCTGGGAGGGGGCCTAGAGGCTAATTAGGTTCATTTAAGTTCTATTCCCCATCTACACTGGCTTGAATCAACTTAATAAGGTTGTCTGAAGTGTTAAGTCTACCTTAAGAGGTGTTGTGAAGTCTACCATAAGAAGAAGCACTTAAGTCGACTCAATAAAAGCCCAATGTGACCACTGGGGTCTGTAGGTTGACCTAAAGTTCCTTAAGTAGACCTACGGCTCCAGTGTAGGCGTACCCTATGATTCTATGAAAGGGTGAGAATAAAGGTTGGAGTGAGGTAAACAACAGGATCCCCTAGAGTTCTGTGCTGAGACCAGTGCTGTTGAACATTTTCATAAACGATCTGGAAGAAAGGATTAAAAAGGTGATATGGCAAAGTTTGCAGGCAATACAAAATGCTGCCAGATAGTTATGTCTAAAGTTGACTGTGAAGAGTTACAAAGGGATTTCACAAAAGAGGGAGGTGTTAATATTATTTATATGAGGCACTAGAGAGACCTCATTTGGAATATTGTGTGCAATTCTGATCCCCTCATGTTAAGAATGATGAATTCACACAGGAGCAGGTTGCGGAGAAGAGCTAGGATGATCCTTGGAGTGGGAAATCTGTTTTATGAGAGGAGACTCAAAGGCTATATCTACACTAGCCAATTAGTCCGAACTAAACAAGCTTAGTACTGAACTAATTTAGCCCATGTCTGTACTAGACTTTGCCTATTTTGAACTAAAAGATTTCTTAGTTTGAACTAGACAAAGTTTAGTCCAAACTAATAAGTTTGCCTGGTTAGTCCGGACCAAGCACTTAGTTCAAACTTTAGTTCAAACTAGGAGCGATGTAGCCATGGACTAAAGCTTAGTTCAAACTAAAAAAGTTTGAGCTAAGCCATTAGTTTGGACTAGCCGTGCACCCTAGTTTGAACTAAAAAGTTAGTTTGAAGTAGGACAAGCAGCTAGTTTGAACTAAAAAGCTGAGATTAGTCCAAACTAGCCCGAGGTTAGTTTGGACTAACCTCAAACTTTTTTAGTTTGGACCAGCAAGTCCAAGCTGGGAAAAAGAAGAAGAAGGAAAAAAAAAAAAAGATGTAGACAGAGCCAAAGACTATGCCTTGTTTAACCTAACTAAAGGAAGGTTGAGGGAAGATATGATTGATCTCTATAGATACATGAGAGAGAAATACCAGGGATGGAGAGGAATTATTTAAGTCCAGCACAAGTGTGGACACAAGAACAAATGAATATAAACAGGCCATTAGGAAGCTTAGACCTGAAATTAGAGATCAGTTTCTAATCATCTGAGGAGTGAAGATCTGGAATAGTTTTCTGATGGGAGCAGTGGGGGCAAAACACCTCGCTGGCTTCAGAACTAAGCTGGATAAATATATGGAGGGGATGATATAATGGGACAGTCTTATTTGGCAGTGAATTGATCTTTGACTAGTACTGGGGAATATGCCAATGGCCTGCAATGGGATATTGGATGGGGAGGTTTTGAGTTGGTGCAGAGAATTCTTTTTTGGATGTCTAGGTGGTGAATCTTGCCCACATGCCCAAGGTTAAACTGATTGCCGTATTTGGGGTCAGGAGGGGATTTTTCCCCAAGGCAGATTGGCAGGGGTCCTGGGATTTCTTTGTCTTCTCCTATAGCATGGACCATAGGTGTCTTAGTGGTAGTTTCTTTGCACCTTGAAATCTTTAACACATGATTTGGGGATTTCAGTGACACGATAGACTCCTAATTTATGATTGCAAGAGCAAGTGGGAGGTTCTGTGGCTTGCATTGTGCAAGAAGTCAGACTAGATGATCATCTTGGTCCCTTCTGATGTCAAAATCTATGAAAATCAGGGACTGGGCAACAAAAAGTCAGACATAATTCCTTTCTGATAAGTGCAAAGTAATACATGCTGGAAACCATAATCCCGGCTACAGTATGCATACATGGGTCTAAATTAAATATAACCACTCAAGAAAGAGATCTCGAAATCATTATGGGCAGTTTGTGCAGTGTGCAGAGGCAGTCAAAAGAGATTAACCACTAGGAAACAAATATTAAAAAGACTGGACCTGCTTAATGTAGAAAAGATTTGACTCAGGTGAAAAATGACAGAAGTCTATAATATCTTGGTTGGTGTGAGAGCAAGCAAATAAGTGAATGTTTTTCATCCCCTTCATATAACACAAGAGCTAGAAGTCACCAGTGAAGCTAGTAGGCATCAGGGTTGAAAAAAACAAGTAAATACTTCTTCACCCAGCACACAGTAAATTTGAGGAGCTCATTGTTGGGTGATGTTATGATATCCAAAAGAATAATTTAAATTAAAAAGAATTAGGAAACTTTCATAGAAAATGGGTCTCTCTGGGTAGTTGGGGATGCAGCCACATGCACTGAAAGTCCCTAAACCTCTAGAAATCTAGAAGCTGGAACTGGATGACAAAGGATTGCTCAAAATCGCTCTGTTTTGCTCATTCCCTCTGAAGCAACAGAGGCAGTATAGTGGGCTAGGTGGACATTGGCTTGACCTCATGTGGTCACTCTTATATTTGTTAACAATGTACTTAGTTATGGACACGCTTCACTCAAGAAGAAGTGATGAGTTAGGTTATCATTTGTAAAGTTCTTTGGGAGGGGAGACAGTTACTATATAAATTTATATTTTCTACCACAGAATCTTGATTAATGAGTCCCAGGACAAGATCAGACCAGGAAAGTGAACGGTGTCCTAGGTTCCCTAGATCAGTGCAACCTCAATAGAGTGACCAGATGTTCCTATGCTGTAGATAAAGTCCCAATTTAGGGGGCTTTGTCTTATATAGGATTCTGTTAGCCCCTACTCCTCTCCAGATTTTTCACACTTGATATCTGGTCACCGGACACCTCACCACACCTGTTCCTACCCATGACGCAGCTCTTAGGACTATTAATCATGCATTTTTCCTCTACATTCTGCTCTGCTTTGTTGATGGTGGATATTGAAAAGTGGGAGGTTGCTGGTAGGCAGCTGACCTGGGTTGTCAGAGCTCCATCAGCAACTGTGCTAACAGTGCTAAGGAAACAAAGGAGGGCTTGTAGGAACCCACCAAATATTACTGGCTAAATCTTAAGTGGAGGCCTTTTAAAAGCCACCCTCCTCACCATAGCATCTCTTAGAAGAGGCACTCTCCCTTTTGTGAAGCACTGGCAGAATTCACAGTCAGTGTATCATTTAATACTTGGAAGGATAAAATGTTCCAGAATATACAATGGAGTCTAATCCTTCAGTGCCAGAGAGATTATCCATGTGACACCTCACTATTATGAACACCAAAAGGAGTGGTGGGTTCTCCATCTTTTGATTACTTTAATTCAAGACTTTGTGCCCTCCTGGAGAATATGCTTTCACCAAACACAAGTTATCTACACAGATGTAACAGTATTTGGCCTGTGTTTTGCCAAATGGTGTAATGGCACCTTTTCACCTTAAAATATATGCACATATGTTTTATCATCATATTATTGGTGCCAAACACATACCATAAATATCTTTTCCATCTCTAAATTAAATTAATTCTAATCTAGTACAAGCCTCGACAAATCTATATTGGTGGGCACCATGGCAACCCATTTTAGTAGCCTATTGCCTAGTTCCACTGCAGAAATGTAATGTAGGAGTGCCCTCTGGTGACAAAAAGGTAAAATTACTGGTGCGTAGCTGTGAGCCAGTTTTGTCCACCCCCTGATCTAGTAGCTGGAGAAAGGCATCGATATTCAGATACTACAGCAATAAGCTGGATAAGTAAGAGCCTATGTAGAACAGAATAGAATGGGTGTCAATCCATTTGAACTGCTTTGTGGCAAATCATAAAGGCTCACAGAAATTAAATGACTCACATCCAACGTAGTGACTGGAATCAGAATTAAATCTCCTGACTCCCAGGTCTTTAGCTATCATCAAATAGCATTTCTTTCTTTTTCCTTATAATAGGCAATCACATAAGAACTAAACTGGCCAAATATTTTAAATAAGGCCAGTGTAGTTCAAAGAAGCAGTCAATTAAGCTTTACTAGATGATAAAGGCTTTATTTTATTTTATTGTTTTAATGAACTAGTTCATGCCAGTTGTGTACCATGGCACAGACTGCTTTTTCAGTTTACTATTGTGGTGAGAACCACAGAGTGTTTAAATTTCTTCATTTGAGATGTTCCTTTTGTACAAACAACAGAACAGACGGCTGGACTTATCTGTGGGACCTTGGAGTATTTGGGAAAGAAATGTTCAAAGGACCAAAACAGTCCAGGTTTCCCACCCGCTCTGTGAATTAAAATTAGTTTGAGATCTCACTGGAGAAAATAATGCCAAAGAATTAAAAGTATTGTTATACGTTGGGTCATGTTCTGTTCTCATTTATTCTGTATTTTGTATTGAGCAAGAATTCTGCTGTGCTAAACACGTAGTACATAATAATTTATTCTGCCATCAATCCAGAGGAGTTTTAAGAAGATAAAACTGTTACTCAGTGTTTAAGCTGCTCTTATTGACAAAAAAAAATTTGGTGCATTCCACTCCCCTGCCAATTGCTACAACTACCTGCAAAAATATAAACACTAGATTTGTCACACATAGCTCAGCAATCAACTTCCTGCGAATGAGACAGTCTTTGGCATCAAACCTTCTCAATCCCTCCTTTTCTCTACCTTAGGTACACATAGTTAATCTCCTCAAGGCTGAAGTAGTCTGGTGAAATGCTGGTTGCTGGGATTTGTGCAGAGGTGTCTGGTGGTGTAGTGTTTTGTCGCCTGTGATGTACAGGAGGTTGGGCTGCTCTGGTGGCCCTTCCTGGCCTTAAACATTTTAGCTATAAAACAGTGATTTGAAACAAGTCAGGCTTGCATTTGCTGTGGAAGGATGAAAGGCTGGCCAAGGAGTCTTTCATCACCAGGTTTTCAGTCTGAATCCAGCTCCGCTTGTTACTTAGTGCAAGTTGTTGCCCTCTGAGGAGAGTTTGATTTGGAAGGAGTCAGGGCTCTCAGTCCAGACCCTAACAGGCACATGACGACATAATATTGACCCACCACAATGGCTACCACTGACAGTCATAGCACTGAGGCCAGTTCAGTTCACTAATGCCACGGGAGGTATGCAGTATAAGCCCCTAATACAGTTTATTGGCAGAGTAATGTGGGGAGCATGTTCTATTGCTTTACTGCTATTCAACAGACAATAGTTTTCATTAGAAAGCAGTGGCATAAGCGGTGCACTGGAGCTTTCAAACCTTCCCTCGTATTTATAATGTTTCAGGACTTGACCCTGTTAGGTATTGAGCACTCAGGCTCCAATTCATCAAAGTACTTAATCTATTCATAATACCTCTTACATAGTACTTATCATCTTCAGGTCTCAAAACACCTACACAGGGTCAGTATGGTTCATCTCCTTTTTTTACAAATGGTGGAACTCAGGCAAAGCGAGAGAAGTGACTTGTCCAAGGTCATGCAACAATTCAGCTGAGGAGCTAGGGATTTAACCTAGGCCTCCTTGGTCCCATTCTAGGGCCTTATCGACCTATATTCACATGCTATACTTAGGCAATGAGTTTTATCCCACTGACACTGAGCTAGCTGAAAGTGAAGTTCTTTCCTTGATTCAGGGCCCCGGTGCACAGCACCTTGCAAGATTGCGCCTTTAATGAGATCACTTATATGAGTAATCTGTATTCATGTGATTTACACTTTGCAGGATCCAGCTCCAGATCTAATACTTACACATGGATTTAGACATCAGCACGTTTACATCATACCTTCATGTTAAAAACAACAAGCAGTTGTGTGGCACTTTAAGACTAACAGATTTATTTTTTGCATGAGCTTTTGTGGGAGAAGATCCCACTTCCTCAGATGCTTCGAAGATGGGTGAACTTACAGAAGGGAATGAAACTAAATGCAAGGGGGTGTAAAACATAGGATCAGGTCATAAAGTAACCTTCATGTTACCTGCATTTATATTGTGCAGTCTGCAGATTTTATTGACAAAGGTGTTGAGAGCAGAAGAGGGAGTCTCTCAGCTTGTTAGGAGATAAACAAACAGTATCTTCCAAGATCTTACCTTTTTCAATTTGTTTAGATACAAGTTGACTGTGAGCATTGATTTGATGTGAGACCCGTTGGAAGTAAGTAAAACTGGAAGTAGACGTCCAAAGACTTTTTTCCAGAACTGAGTTTCAATACTGGCCTTTCAGTTTGCTTCCAAAATTAAGTTCAGCCAAAATAAACTAGCGTTCAGATGATGCAGTTGGATGTCAAATTACCTGATTTGAAGATGCTATTGAGCCATCTGACTGCCATAATCTGCACCTACAGCTATATGTGAGCACATAATCTGCAGGCTGTGCAATATAAAGTTTACATATCACTTGCAGCATGCCAGTCATTTTAACAGCAGATAGGAAGACGAGGGCTCTGTCCCCAGGAGCTGAAATTCAAAGACGCAGGCCTAGTGTACACTGAGTTGATGGGAGATATGCAATCTACACACTGTACAATGTGTATCTCCCGTCAACTTACTTGCCGTTCCTTAACGTGGTGTCTTTACTTGGCTGTGCCAATGAGAAATGTTCTCTGTTTGACATGGTGTCGTTCTGTTTTGGGGGGTGGAGTTACTGCATTGAACTGAGAACACTTCCAGGATCAATTGAGTGGGTCTCCACTGACTGCTCAGTAGATCCTACTGCATCAATCTGTGGAGATCAACACAGCAATTTCAGTGCATACAAGCCCATACAGAAGAGGCACTGGGAAATGGTAAACAGAGCGGTGGGTAAGCTTTGGAGCAGATCAACCTTTTTTGTTAGTCCTGAATTGTTTTCCTTCTTAGTCATTATTATAGTGTTTTAATTATCTGGGGGTCTCAATGGCTAACACTTTGCTATGTGGGGAGAGTAGGAAGGGGAAATTAAGCTTTAAAGAAAGAGGAATCAATGAAATCCACCCACCCACATCACAAATTTGACTTGTCATATTGGAACCACAGGGGATAATGAAAAAAAGAAAGCACTTTGTTACTGGAGTGTGAGGAGAAATCATTTCCACTGGCACATCAGACCCATCTGCCCCCAATCTTCCATGTTTCTACAACAGCACTTGCTCGATCTATGACATCAGTGAGGCCTCCCAAGTGACTTTCAGCCTTGTACTCACTTTAGAGCCATCTATTACTCCCATTGTGTCTATGTACCTACCTAAAAATCCATAACGGGTCTCGCATCGAATCAATGCTCACAGTCAACTTGTATCTAAACAAATTGAATAAAGCTAAGATCTTAGAAGATGCTGTTTATTTATCTCCTGACAAGGCGAGAGGCTCCCTGTTCTTCTGTTCTTGACACCTTTGTCAATAAAATCTGCAGACTGCACAATATAAAGTTGTTTTATCATTCATCTTCCTGACAATAATAGAACCTTCAAACAGGGAAGCTTTATGAGGTTATCATAGAAGCAGCATGTTTGCCCGACTACAGTGGAGGTAGTCAGCATTTATATAAGAAAGAGTGTGAAAATAAAAGTATCTTTTATAAGTTTCACATTTTGGACATTTTTGGTCAAATTAAAAAAGGTTTTATTTTAATGAACAATTAATATTTGGCAAGAAATTAGTTCATAAGTAAGACTCTCAGGAATTATTAGATCATGCAGTCTATCCCCCTTTCAATGCAGAATTTTTCTTCAGAACTTTGGTCTAATTGATGATTCCAATGGGACGCAACATTAGCGTGCCAGAACATAATGCAACTACTGCACTTTATTCATCCTTCCAAGGACTTTTTTTCAGACCTGAGTTTTAATGCTGGCCTTTCAGTTTGCTTCCAAAATCAAGTTCAGGCAAAGTAAACAGAGTGTTCAAATGATGGCAGCTGGACGTCTATAATTACCTGACTTGAAGGTGCTATTGAACCATCTAACTGCCATAATCTGCACCTATGGCTGTATGTGAACACATAATCAGAGGTTTGTTTTAGAAAGTCATACTCCCTGTTTTTGATATGCATATCATTCCTAGTTACATCTGGGGCTATTTCTATCTAGTATGTAAATACAGAGCAGCCTTTAAAAATAAAGAGTGAGGTTTTGAAAGCCATGTATGGTATTTGGAACTAGTTTGCAGTCATTTAATTGTAAGATTATATGTCTAGCAAACAAAGATATGGCTGGAATTTGAAGCTAGATAAATTCAGAGTGGAAATAATGTGTAATTTTTTAACTGAGAAAGGTAACCACTGGAACAGTTTGCCAAATGTTTTGGTAGGTTGTCCATCACTAGCAATTTTTTAAATCGAGATTATGCTCTAGTTCAAATAGGAATTATGGCAGGAAAGTTCTGTGGCCTATGTTGTACAGGAGGTCAGATAAGATGATCACAGGATCCCCTCTGGATTTAAAATATATGGAAAACCATTCTCTAGACCAGGTGTGGCCAAACTGTGGCTCAGGAGCCACATGTGGCTCTCAAATGAAAAAATGTGGCTCACAGAAGAATGTCTACAAATCAGTTTAGTAGGTAAAAGTATATGGCTGTATGCCTCAGTGCGGCTCTTGAAGGTTTAATAATCAACTTCTGTGGCTCTTGAGTTCCATAAGTTTGGCCACCCCTGCTCTAGACTTTCCAGAGAACTTGCCTTGTTAGTCTGTGTACAGCAAAAACAACAAGAGTCCTGTGACACCTTTATAAAGACTAACAGATGTCTTTGGACATAAGGCTGCATGGGCTCCAAAGCACTTAAATTCTGACAAAGTGATTTGGCACTCACAAAAGCTTATGCTGAAAGAAATTTGTTAGTTTTTAAGGTGCCACAAGACACTCATCATTTACTCTGCACTGCTGTGAAAATTTCAAATTTCAGTATGTGTTTGAGTATGTGTGTCAATAAGTTCAGATCAGTTAGGATAAAAGAATTCTCATCTAAATCTACAACCAACCCTTAATATTTAATTTGCAGCCAAGGAAAATATAATGGACTTTTGTACATGGTTGCATTTTTAATGATGAACTTTATTTCTGAATGTAGTAAAGATCAGAAATACTGCAAGAAAGTCAGTTTTCAAGAGAATTCCAAACCACATTGAGTAACTGATAGGGCTCAGCTGAATTTTTGTTGAGAATGGGTAGAGTATACCCAAAATGTGTATATTTTAGTGAAACATAGTCAAAATACCGTATGACCCGGGCCTCCTGGGATAACCACCTGAACACACAAAGATCAGGGCAAGCTGTGAAAAGGAGGGCAGATTCCCCCAGCAGTGATGGGTTACCTGGAGACAAACTCCCCAACCAGTCACAAACAATCCTTTTGATCCCCCACACTTGATATCAAGAAGCCACCCTAAAATGTACTCAGCCCCCTTTACTGCATTTCTGTCAGTGGTTCCCAGTACAGCCACTGGGTCTGGTAAAGAGAGTAGGTGCTTAAAACTCCAACTTCTTTACCCAGAAAGGTTTCTCCTGACCCCGAAGGGTCAGCCACATTACTCAGAACAGTATAAGTTTGGATTTTACCCAAAATATCTTACCCAGTCAATCCTTTAGTAACTAAAACTAAAGGTTTATTATACAAGGAAAGAAAGACTATGGCTATGTCCACACATACATCATTATATTGAAATAAGTTATTTTGAAATAAAGTCCTTATTTCAAAATAAGTTAATTCAAATTAAGAAATTGTTAACTCAAATTAAGGGAAAGTCTGCTTTCGAAACAGCTGTTATTTTGAAATGGTTATTTCGAAATAAGGCCGTTTGGACATGTTGTTTCGAAACAGTTGTTTCGAAACAATGGTGTTGTTTCGAAACAACGTGTCCAAGTGGCTTTATTTCAAAACAACCATTTTGAAATAAGAGCTATTTCGAAATGAATGGGGTTTAAGCTGTTTCGAAATAAGAAAATGTCACGTGGACATTGTTTTTTATTTTGAAACAACCAGTGTTGTTTTGAAATAAGAGACTCATGTGGACATACCCTGTGAGAGTACTGTTAAAGGGTTAAAGTCACCACATACATATACTGATTTGTAACTCCAGTACATCAAGAGTCCACCAGAATTAAAAGTTTGCGGGTCTTAGGCATACATCTAATTCCTAGATGTGTTTGTCCTTGTTTCACAGTTTCAATTGTTAGAAATCCAGTTTTAAGGAATAGAGAGCAAATAGTCCAGGTGTAGAGTACGTTCTGACTCTCCCATCAGAATTAGCAGGGTGATTTCCAGGCTGGTGCTTGCTGAGATCTCCATCCTGTGGCCCAAACTTTCCCTGAGAAGCTTGGACAGATGTGAGATAAAGGGATTATGTTCCCCACTTCCTTTTATAGCTATAGCAAGGTGGGCATTTGCAGGTCATTTTTTCATGTGGGCTTTGATGACAGTTCATAGATTTTTAAGTGAAGAATAGTAATCTATTTTGTCCTTTGAAGTAAAACCTTCACCTCCTGGGAACCACAGGTAATTAGGTGCACTGGTGTTGCTGGCGCTGAGCATAGGGGGCTAGAGCCGTGAGTCCCAGTGGCAGTGACCCAGGTCCACTGCTGGGCTGCCCGCAGCAGGGAATGTCTTCCCCAGCCCTAGCCCTGGCCGGAGATCTGGGGCTGAGCTGCCCGTGGGAGGAGACCTATCTGGGCCCTGCCTGAGGTTTTGGGCAAAATCAGGCCCAGATGCCAAATCAGGATGGGGGGGTGGATGGCAGGGCCTGGCCTGACTCTTTCCTGGGCCTGTATAGCTCCTGATTAGCTGCATTAGCACTTTTAGTTTCCATTGGTATAGTAAAGGTCCATCTAGATGTTAATGTTCCCTTTTGACCTCCCCAACCAGAACAATAGTAACAGCTAGGAAAGCAGTTCATTTATCTTGCTTACCTTTACCCAAATATATGTACACATCATCAAGAAACCACTAACGATACACATGCATATCAAAGGCCTAGCCTACTTGTAACACTACCATTGTATTTTCTCATAATATGTCTTTACAGGTTAGATTTGGGTCATGTATGTTACAAGACGGCTTGGCCTTCTCAGGCGTAGGATGACATAAGTTATATATATATATATATATATATATATATATATATATATATATATAT
>ML682015.1:15303288-15419496 GCA_007922195.1 Podocnemis expansa | reverse complement strand
TATATATATATATATATATATATATATATATATATATATATATATATTTGGTGTTGTTTGTTTGTTTGTTTTTGTTTTTTTGGCATTTCCCTGTCTCTGTCATAGTGGCGTTTAAATCTAACAGGCATGAGCAGCTCTGAAGTACAAGGTGAGAAACTGCAGGAAATGAGATAAAATTAGCTAGAGTATCTATAAACAGTAATTCATGCTTTTACAACACATTCATCCAGGGACGTTTTTATAAACATTAAGCTTGTGAGAGAAATGCTATTTTCCCCATTTTACAGAGAGGTTAAGTGATGTGTCACATTTCTTACAAACAGCCAGAAAAAGGACCTAGACATCTACTGTTATTCTCTCTTACTATTAGATAGCTCTACATCACTGGGGAGGTCAGATTAATTGATTTTTTTTTTAATCTCACCTTCAGCTGGACAACTTGGTCATATGCTTGCACTGAGATATATGCAAAAGGATAATCAAATGCTGGCATGATTTGTATATTGTCAGGACTAGTCTTTGATTCCACCGTGTTGTTATTCGTTACCCCAAAGTTCAATGCCATACTGAAATCAATTCACATTGCTAAATCAGCCATCAACTGGACTCATAAGAAAATGAAGGCAATTGCAAATGATCTACTTATGTTCGATGACAAAAGAAGAATTTATGATCTACTGCATTACTTGGATTATGGGTGAAAATCTGAATTTGAATGGACTCAGCATTTCTCTTTGGTTTTTACTCTATTTGAACTATGATAGGATCATAGACGTTGGAGACAAGTAAGAGCCGTTCATTTATCTTGTCAATCCATCATTGTTCTTTGTATGAGCCTAAACAAATTGTCATCTCCCTTTGTGTTCATCACCATCAAATACATACAGATAGTTCTAATGTCTCCCTCTGGTCATGGTTTAGCCAAGGTTTGTGTCATTCTTTTATTATATCCTCTCAAATCAAATCATCCATCTTCATAACTATTTTTGTTTCCCGTCACTAAACAGAATCCACTTTGCCAACATCTTATTGGTATGTCACCTTGAGCATCGAATCTTATCTCCTCACTTTTTTCTGCCCAAAATCACCCTGGCTTTTATAGTTCCAAATTGGGCAGCCGTGTTAGTCAAGTCCAACAAAAGAAGCAAGGAGTTCTGTGGCACTCAGACTAACAAATTTATTTATTGCATGAGTTTTTGTGGGAGAAAATCTCACGTTTGTCAGGCGCTTTGAAACATTTTCAAGGTGTCTAATGGAGTGGAATTTTCTCCCATGAAAGCTCATGCAATATATACATTTCTTAGTCTTTAAGTGCTACAGGACTTTTTGCTTCTTTTGCTGGCTTTTATAGAAGAACTTTGGAGTCATGAACACAACCATTACAAACTGATCAGTCAACTGCACATGGCTGAAACTAGAAGTACGCAATCAGGCAGCAGCTGAGTCACACACAGAAAACAAATACAGAACAGTACTGTGTTAAACGTTAACTACAAAAAAGGGGGGTGCAGTATTTTTCTTCTGCATAGTAAAGTTTCAACATTGAATTAACTTTCAACATTGAATTAAGTTGATGTCCGGTTGTAGACTTTTGAAAGAAGCATCACAGTGTTTTATTCACAGTTACAAACATTTCAGTTACAATCTCTATTCCTGTTGGGTATGCAACTTTGAGATTCGACTGTATTTTTACTTTAGCCTCCATATTGAATTGTGTCTTTCTGGGGCAGTTAGTGTTTGACACATGTAATATAAGGTGAAAGTAGCATATAGCATATATCTTTGTCCATTTGAAAAGGTGGATCATAGGTTAATCAAAGCTTGTATCCAGTTTGTGGCTACTATCAGCTGTAAATATAATTCAGCTTTATTGATTTCCAAGCATTTCCTTGCTGTTGGAAGAGAACAAATGAATTGTGTCTTTCTGGGGCAGTTAGTGTTTGACACATGTAATATAAGGTGAAAGTAGCATATAGCATATATCTTTGTCCATTTGAAAAGGTGGATCATAGGTTAATCAAAGGGTGCAGATAAGACCTTCTGGACTCCATTCCAAAGAGGAAATAGAACTAATTCCAGACTGCTTGGGTCATGAAAGGATATTTCTTTGCCAACCAACATGTGAATGTCATTCTGTTTGTACATAGACAAGGACTGGAAGGAATTAAATTGAAGCTATTTACCCATATATGTGTAGGTTGATGCTAAAAAGAAATCATTCCGGGTCTCACCATCAGCAGCACAAGTTATTTGACAGAGGAAACAACACTGTCTGTTTCTGTTTTACACATTTCAGTGTCGGTTTAATGGAAGATGCCTAGTGGTTATCTATCTATCTATCTATCTATCTATCTATCTATCTATCTATCTATCTATATTTTGATACATATAGAGATAGGGAGAGGCTGTGTCTACACTGCCAAAAATATTGTGAAATAGTTATTTTGAAATAACTATTTTGAATTTATTTTGAAATGTTTCAAAATATAATTTTGAATTTATTATTTCAAAATAGGAGTCTAGTGAAGACTCTATTTTGAAATAAGGTAGGAATTATTATTTCAAAATAGAGAATCATCACTAGACTCTCTATTTTGAAATAGTGGAAGGCAGGGAAAGGTATAGGGGCATTATTTCAAAAAAAGCCAATTCCGTGGCTTGGAATGGCTTTTTTTGAAATAACTTTTTTGAAAGAATTGGTCTTTCAAAATAAAAGCAGGTTTAGTTATTTCAAAATAGTGCGTCATTTTTTCAAAATAACGAAATTCTTATTTTGAAATAACAAAATGCCTGCATGGACAGGTAAAAAAATGTTTGTTTGTTTGTTTTTAAATAAGCCTGCTTATTTTGAAAAATCTTTTTCAGTGTAGACATACACATAAATATAGATACAGATATCTATCTAAAATAAGAGGTCTCCAATAGTAGTGAGTGACCTAATTCAGATAAAATAAGATACCTTCTCTACTCCTACTATTCCTAAACCATGAGGCAAAAAGAAATAACCACCACAATCATATTTTCTAAGACGTGGGGGGATAGAATGAAAGTGAATTGAATTTTTAAGCACTGTTTTTGCATTGCCCATTCAAATAAAATGGAAAAGAGCAGTGTACTGCAATGAAGTGCTTGGGTATTAGAGTGATGGGTAGACAGATTTATAGGACTTGAACCTGCAGGGCAAGAATCTCTTTTTTTGATCTGTGATGAAGACTCTTGCATATTCTGCCAAAACACATTTACATCAATGGAAGATTCTCTTCAGAAGACTCGATTAAGATTGGCAATGCAGGTAAGACATTTGAAGTGGTAGTGCAAAAAAATTTCTTTTTTAGTTTGAACTAGGCAAAGCCTAGTGTAGTCAGGGACCAAATTAAGCCTCCTGAATTCAGACTAATTTGCTAGTGTAGACATAGCCTCAGATACCACAACAAGATAACTCTTAGTGACTGCTGGTATTTTAATAGCCACAAGATTAGGAAGCTTTAGAATAGTTTGTTTAAAAATATAAACAGAACTTAACTGCAATATACTGGAGAGCTGTATCAACATGTCGTGGTAGCTGGGTTTTGAATTTATTGGTTATTGCTTTGGCAATCCATATTTAGCATCTGTAAGATTACTTTTTGTCAGCTTTGAGGACATGATTTGACATTAAATGTTGCAGCACAAAACCTATACTAGTTAGCCTGCAAAAATGACATCTTTTTCTGACTTAATTTGAAGCCAATAACAATAAAATATTCAGCATGAGATTCCCTTGCAAAGGGAACTATTTACTATCAAATCAGTGATAACAATAATGACAGTTCGAAATGGTACTCCTTTCACCTGTACATCTCACAGCACTTTAATATTTTTATGAGTCTGACATGCCATATGTTTTGCAGAAACGAAAGTACATTTTGTGACAGATCTGAGTACCCATATGCATGTACGTAGGCATGGCTGTGTGTATATATACACATTTATTTACTTTCACTACAGTTTTCAGTTAATGTCTCGGCTCTCTGTTGTTTCAGTACTTCACCTTCAGTGCCTTTTTGCGGTGCTTCATCCACTCATTGACTTCAGTGGGATCCACACTAGGCCCACTGTTTGACTGAGCAACGGTTAGGTAGCTCTTCTTTTATACGCTTTGGATATGTCTACATTGCACACTTAAGTTGACTTAAGCAGGTTTAAGGCAACTTAAGCAACTCCCTGGGAACATTTGAAGTTCATGAAGTCGACTTAAGCACTTTCTTAAGTCGACTTAATAATTCCTGCCCTTAAAGTCAACTTCAACTTTATTAAGTCGACTTAACACAATGTGCCCATTAAAGTCAACTTAGTATGATAGAGCCATTTAAGTTGACTTCATAAAGTTGACTTAAGCCAGGAGACTTACTTAAAGCCAACTTTATTAAGTAGACTTTAAATGAGTCTCCTGGCTTTAGTCAACTTAAACAAATGGGCCTCACTAAATCAACTTTAAAGTCAGCTTACCTAAGCCCTGTAGTGTAGACATAGCCTTTCTTATTGTGCTGTTAATCATCCCATTCTTACCTTGGGAACATCTCATCAATTCACTCTATCTTCCAGTTGCCTCCTACCATATAGTTATATTGTAAGCCATTTGGGTCTTTTTTGTTATCTTTTGTATGGTTCATAACACAATGGGATTCAGATCCTTTAGACAGTGTTACAGCTATACTACTACTACTACTAATAATAACAATAATAATAAACTTATCTAGAGGATTCTGGGTGTGATAGCTTGCATCACTTTGTTTATTTCTCGGTTTCATTTTTATTCTTTCGGTAGTGACTTCTGTAACTCCAGTTCATCTTAGTCAGTTATGTACCTGCAACTGAAGGAGAAAAAATTCCTGAGATTATATTGATGGGATTAGGTCCCATGGTGATATTGCAAAACAGATCTGTGAATTTAAAGGCTACAATGGGCTACTGTAATCATCTAACTTGACCTCTTGCATAACAAAAGCAAAAGATTTTCACTGAGTAAACTCACACAATAGAAGAAATTATTCTTCTCTCCTATTTAAGTGAAGATAGCCAAGCCCAGTAATTTGTGGGGAAAATAAAGGATATCTTCCAGAAGACTTAAGGGCTCTGAGTGATAGACAATTTGTTACTTTTCTCAGTAACCTGTTCCAAAGGTTAATTACTTTTCATGTTAAAAAGTTGTATTTTATTTCCAGTTTAATTTTATCTAACATCATCTTTAAGCTATTTTGTGTTGTCTTTCAACAGGCAACAGTGATGAGACCTAAATAATACCAACTGTGTCAGTCAAGTCTTTATGATTTCATAAAGACTGAAGATTTGAATTCAAAGCTCCATTTTATTTGTTCGGAAAATAATCCAGAGGTGATACTGCAAGAACAAAAGTGAATTCTCAAGTTTTACTACAAATAATATGCACAACTAAAACCCATTAATATTTTTTCATGTTTTTGTTAATTAAAATATGGACATAAATGCAAATGCAGCTTCCACATGTCTACTAAAGGGCAATTAAATGTAATGCTGAAGGAAGGTGCTATCTGTGATGTTCTAAGAGAATGAAGTCATTTGTCTTTACAGTCTTGGCAGCCAAGTTAGTGACAGTGCAAGTTTCTCCTATGCTTTGTCACCAGTCTCTCTCAATAGGTACCTCCAGGCTTGAATGAACGGTTTGGTTTCCATGCCAAGTAGTGTGCTAATTAGTGCATGTTTTAAGATGGTTTTGTGATGTGGTCACCTGTGAGTTAGAAACTGAATCGGGAACACCGTTATTTTCCATAAGCCACTTTGCAACCAACAAAGAAACGGTAACAACTTACAATAATTCTGGTCTTTGCAGCAGCCTGAGATGGAAGTGAAATCTAGAATTTAAGGCATGAAGTCTCCTGAGTCATTTGAACCTAGAGCTTGTTTCTTAATTTTTGAGGTAACTTCTGATTTTGGGTCACAGCCTCAGATTAGTGTTGTCGTGATGTCATTTGAGAGGCATGATTAGCTAGAAAGTTAAAGAATCTGGGCTCCTACTCCTTTAATGTTATATTACCAAAATTCCTTATGTGCTCAGGAAATGTCCCTTCACTTTCTAGTGTGTCCTTATGTGTTTCTAATCAACTCCGTTCTTAAGACTCCTTTCTTTAAAGAAAGAAAGAAAGAAAGAAAGAAAGACATAGCAAATGAGCCAACAGTATTTCTGCTCTGCTCCTGATATGCGGTACCCCAATCAATAAATGGAAACAAAGATAACTGCTCAACATAAAACTCAGATATTCCTAAGATCCAAAGGGGTACCTGTTAGTTATTATGTGCCACAGAACTCCTTGTTTGTTTGTTTTAGATATTCCTAAGGTTCTCAGATGCTACTGTAGTGAGTTCCAATATCAGATCCCAGAGAGAGATTCTTGCTTCCACTGAAATTAATCATAGAACTCCCGCTAATTTCAATCAAAGCAGGATTAAGCCCCAACCACTCAATCAACTCTTTTGTTTAACTAGGTACAGTCCATTGAGAAAAAGTTATTTTTAATGGAAACCTAGCTAGGATGACAGCCAAATTGTAATTCAAAATGTATCAGAGACCAGACACTGATTTATATCACTAGAAAACGCCACCAAGGCTATTATGAACAGGACGGTGCAGCTTGCTCAAAGGTAGTAGGATACAAAATCTTTCACCTCTCTATCATTTTAAAAGCTGGCTAAGGTCAATAGTAAGACACTCTCTAATCAGCTGATTGCTGCCTTTTGTGAAACAAGTCTCTCTGTGCTCATCCTAGTTGACATTTGGGTCTGGATATTACAAACTATTCATCATGGTTAAGCCCTGGTGCCGATGGAGAGCCACCTTGATAACATTGCAGATTTGTGTGAGTTCAGGGGTCTGTCATAAGAAACGAGATTTCAGGATGAGTACGTATGAGGCTTGGTCTGCCTAAAAAGTTGAGCCGATACAACTGCTTTGGTCAATGATGGGAAAAAACACAACACTGACCAATGTATCTGTGACGACCTAAACCAGAGTGAAAATGTAGCTATGTCAGTAGACTCACATTTCCATCAACTTAACAAGCATCATTCGACAAGGTGTTCCTCCCTCTTTTGTCAGTATCAGCTACATCTGTGTGATGGGGTTCTGCTGATATAACTATAGATGATGTAACTATGTCAGTGTTGTCTCTTTCCAAAGGGGCAGTGGTGTTAGTGTAGTTCAGTAAAACAAATAAGGAGTTCTGTGGCACTTAAAGACTCACATTTATTTACTGCATGAGCTTTTATGGGAGAAAATCCCATGAAATCTGTTACAGTGTGTCCTGATCCCATGACTTCCATTTTCCTGCATTTATTTCCTCCCGCTCTGTAAGTTCCCCCATCTTCAAAGCATCTGATGAAGTGTGATTTTTTTTAACCATGAAAGCTCCTGCAATAAATAAGTTTGTTAGTCTTTAAGACTATGTCTACACTGGCAAATTAGTCTGGACCAAGCAGGCTTAGTTTGGACTAATTTGATCCCTGTCTATACTAGCCTTTGGCTAGTTCAAACTAAAAAATAAAAAAAAAAATTAGTTCGAACTAATCAAAGGTTAGTTCAAACTAGTTAGTTTGGTTGGTTAGTCTGAACTAACTGCTTAGTTTGAACTCATTTGCATTTTTAGTTCGAACTAGCCAAATGGAGACATGCTAGTTCAAACTAACTTTTAGTTCAAACTAGCTGCACTTTTAGTTCAAACTAAAAGGTTAGTTCCAACTAAAAAAAAGTGTGGCTTGTTCAAACTAAAAGTTAGTTCAAACTAAAAAACACGCTTAGTTTGAACTACCTTTCGAACTACTTTGTTAGGACCAACCAAGTCCAAAGTAAGATTTTTGGTGTAGATATAGCCTAAGTGTCATAAGAATCCTTGTTTGTAGTATTGTCTCTGTGGCATAGACATACCCTAAATTTGATGGCTGTTAGTGTCTTTGCTCCAGGTCCAAATAATACATAATCATAAGAAAAATAATAATTAATAGTTAGAGTTATGAGGCAAGGAAATAATGGAAAGGGAGCAGGCATATCCAAAGATATAGGCAAGCAATAGATGAAGACAGATAATATGGGCAGATTTGTATGTTTACTGATAAATGGGCCACAGAAGTGGGAGAAGCCAGTCTAGTGGAAGGAGCTAAGGAGCTAGCCAGGTAACAAGGGGTTCTAGCATCTTGCAGCTCTACAATACCTCAGTATAATGGTCCACAGACTGCAAAACCAGAAGGAATCAGTGAGATCATATAATCAGAACTCCTGTATAACATAATTCCTTTTAGAAAAATATGCAGCTTGACTTAATTGGTTGTTTGATTAATACACACACACACAAGATCTATGTTATCAACCATTGAAATGCACCTGTAGCTTAGCTGTGCATGAAAATTTCAGACAGGAAGTAGAAAATACCTTACCAAAGCAGGAGGTTATGCAGGCATCAGTTTCTAGAGCACAGGCCCTGGTTCTCATGGGGGACTTCAATTACCCTGACATCTGCTGGAAGGCCAATACAGCAGTGCACAGGCAATCCAGGAAGTTTCTGGAGAGTGTTGAGGACAACTTCCTGGTACAAATGCTGGAGCAACCAACGAGGGGCCTTGCGCCTCTCGATCTGCTGCTCACAAATAGAGAAGAATTTATCAGGGAAGTAGAGGTCAATGGCAGCCTGGGTAGCAGTGACCATGAAATGATTGAGTTCAAGTTGATGATTAAAGGAAAGAAGGAAAGAAGCAAAACACAGACCCTGGACTTCAGAAAAGCAGATTTTGTCTCCCTCAGGGAACTGATGGGCAGGATCCCTTGGGAGGCTGATCTGAAGGGGAAAGGTGTCCAAGAGAGTTGGGTGCATTTTAAAGAAACCCTGCTAAGGGCACAGGAAGATACAATTCCGATAAGGAGAAAGCACAGCAAATGTGGAAGGCGCCCACTGTGGCTTAACAGAGAGCTCTGCACTGAGCTGAAGCATAAAAAGGACGCTTACAGGAAGTGGAAGCTAGGACAGATGACTAAGGAGGCATATAAAGACATTGCTCGGGACTGCAGGGATAAAATCAGAAAGGCCAAAGGACAAATGGAGTTGCAACTAGCAAGGGATGTGAAGGATAACAGGAAGGGGTTCTACAAGTATATCAATAACAAGAAGAGGATCAGAGAGGGTGTAGGTCCCTTACTGAATGGGGCAGGCATCCTCGTGACAGAGGATGAGGAAAAAGCTGAAGTGCTCAATGCTTTTTTTACTTCAGTTTTCACAAGCAAGGTCAGCTCCCAGCCCACTACACTAGGTACGGGGGACTGGGGAGAAGAAGAGAGGCCCTTGGTGACAGTAGGTCAGGTTAGGGACTGCTTAAAGAAACTAGATGTGCACAAGTCCATGGGGCCGGATGAACTGCATCCGAGGGTGCTGAGGGAGCTGGCTGATGAGATAGCAGTACCGTTGGCCATTATCTTTGAAAACTCGTGGCGAACGGGGGAGGTGCCAGAGGACTGGAAAAAAGTAAATATAGTACCTATCTTCAAGAAAGGCAAAAAGGAGGATCCAGGGAATTACAGACCTGTCAGCCTCACCTCAATCCCTGGAAAAATCATGGAGCAGCTTCTCAAAGAATCCATCCTGAAACACTTGGAGGAACGTAGAGTAATCAGGAACAGTCAGCATGGATTTACCAAGGGTAAATCATGCCTGACCAACCTCATCGCCTTCTATGATGAGATGACTGGATTTGTGGATGCAGGAAGAGCCGTTGATGTCATATACCTTGATTTTAGCAAGGCTTTTGATACGGTTTCCCACAGCATTATCATTGGCAAATTAAGGAAGTATGGGTTAGATGCGTGGACTGTAAGGTGGATAGAAAACTGGCTAGAACAACGGTTTCAGCGTGTAGGAATCAATGGCTCCATGTCAAGTTGGCAGGCAGTAACAAGTGGTGTGCCCCAGGGGTCGGTCCTGGGGCCAGTTCTGTTCAATGTTTTCATTAATGATCTGGATGATGGGATAGATTGCACACTTAGTAAGTTTGCAGATGATACCAAACTGGGGGGAACGGTAGACACCCTAGAGGGCAGAGACAGGATTCAGGGAGACCTAGACAAACTGGAGCAGTGGGCCAAGAGGAATCTCATGAGGTTCAACAAGGATAAGTGTAAAATCCTGCACTTGGGACGAAAAAACCCCATGTACTGCTACAGGCTGGGGAGTGATCAGCTAAATAGCAGCACTGGAGAAAAGGACCTGGGAGTCATGGTGGATGGGAAGCTGGACATGAGTCAGCAGTGTGCTCTTGCTGCCAAAAAGGCCAATGGCATACTGGGCTGCATCAGAAGAAGTGTTACCAGCAGATCAAGGGATGTGATCATTCCCCTCTATTCTGCACTAGTGAGGCCACATCTGGAATACTGTGTCCAGTTTTGGGCTCCCCACTACAAAAAGGACATGGACAAATTAGAGAGAGTCCAGAGGAGGGCAACCAAAATGATCAAAGGGCTGGAGCACAAGCCCTATGAAGAAAGACTGAAGGAACTAGGCTTATTTAGCCTGCAGAAGAGAAGACTGAGGGGGGATTTGATAGCAACCTTCAACTACTTGAAGGGTTGCTCCAAGGAGGAGGGAGCTCGACTGTTCTCGGTAGTAACAGAGGGCAGAACGAGAAGCAATGGCTTCAAGTTACAGCTGGGGCGGTCCAGGCTGGATATTAGGAAAAACTTCCTTACTAGGCGAGTGGTGAAGCATTGGAATAAGTTGCCTAGGGAGGTGGTGGAATCTCCATCTCTGGAGGTGTTCAAGTCCCAGCTGGACAAAACACTGACTGGGATCAATCAATCAATCATAGGGCTGGAAGGGACCTCATGAGATCATCGAGTCCAACCCCCTGGGAATTGAACCCAGGACCTTCCACATGTTAAGCAGAGGTGCTAGCCACTACACTATTTGCAGGGGATGATCTAATGGGAGTGGTCCTGCTTTTTTTGGCAGGGGGTTGGACTAGATGACCTTGTGGGGTCCCTTCCAACCCTATGATTCTATGATTCTATGATTCTATACATGGATTGGAATTTGGTGAAAACAGAGAGCCATGACGTCTATTATTTTACCTGTTTTCTTGTTCACTTGAAGTGCAGGTACTTGGTAATTTTCTTTAAGATGAGGATGCCTCAGTTCAGCAAAGGTGTTTAAGCGTGTGCCTAACTTTAAGCATGTAAGTACTGTGGCTGAAGTCAAAACTCCAGATTCTCATTTATTTAAGTCACTTTTATGCTCTCTAGCAGTGTAAAGTGACCTACTGGTGACATATATCGTCTTAAAGGTCTCTTTACGCTGCCAGAGTGGTACAAAATGGTCTTAGTGTAAAATGGGAATCAAGCCCAATGGAAAGATTTATGGACTTACAGTGTCTTGTGTTTAATTATGTTTGTGAATTGGGGCCTAAACCTCTCAAGTTTCCTAAATGAGTGTGATCCATACAAATGAAGTGCAGTTGTTCATATTTGGAGGGGCTTATTTCTCGAGGAAAGTAATTAACATTAACATTTATTTATCACATGAGCTTTTGTGGGAGAATATCCCACTTTGTCAGATGCTTTGTTTTCAAATCAAATCATAGGGCTGGAAGGGACCTCATGTAGATTGTGTATTTTCCATGAACAGTCCTGCCTCTTTGCTAAGGAAAACTCATTGCTTTAGTGAGTTATCTGGATTGATCTTGTGAATGAAAGGCTACTTGCTGACAGCAAAAGACAGAGACTCCCCAAGCCCTGGATCAAATTTGAATGAGGCAGCTCTGTAAAGCCTGGACAGTATCTGGCTTTTTTTTTTTTTTTTTTTTAAACAAACATCTAGTGTGACATTTTCTGAAAAAAATAGTGAAAAAAAAAAGAAAAGAAATAAATGCTGTGAATTCAATGACACATTTTAACACAGACTGGTAGCCAAGAATAACAATTATCTATGAAACTGAGAAGTATGTAGAATAGGCTTTTCACAGCATTGTGGAAATTAGAACTGGAAAAGGCCCCTTAGGTCATCCTGGCCATTCTCTTGCCATGGAAGTGTATGAGTTCTGGAAAAAAAAAGTCATCACCATAACATGTCTATTTTTAGTCCCAATCAAAGTCCAGAGTCTTCCAGCACCTCCTGGATTTTATGATGTATTAGAAACATACAAACAGAGGTATGCAGAGAAGAAAAGATAAGGGAACAGTTTTAAAAATAATGTGTCTTTTTTTTTCTTTCTTTTTTTTTTAATTTTTATTTTCTAAGGGCACTTCAAGTTCAGGGTGCAATTTCCAGCTCAAGCAGACATACTTCCACTAACTCTGATTGAGCATGTTTACTAAACATAGCACTGTTGCCAGGGTGGTGGAAATGGTTAGCCACCCAAGTATGTACCTAGTATCTCAAAAGGGATCGCATTCAAGGTGCCTAATTGCTCATATGACTACATTTCCACTGCTATTTTTAGCACCCTGATCAGAACTAGCATGAATATGTTCCCTTGACTAGAAGTTACTTCTCCAGCTCAAGTATGGATGTATCATGTTTGCTTTAAAAGCTTTATTTTACTGCCAGGATCAGTTTATGAGGCTAATCAGTGGGGCAGTTGTAATAACACTTACCACAGATGTGGCCATTTTACATATCCAAAGAGCTGTATGAACATATTTAATCATCACCAAAGCTTGTGAGATAGGTAAGTAGACCTACCATAGAGTTCTAAAAGTGCCAGTGGATTGACTAGATAGACTATTGCTGTTCCCATTTTACAGTTTCCAAAGGGATAGCCGTGTTAGTCTAGTCCAGTAAAAATACAACAACAAGCAGTTGTGTGGCACTGAGAAAGAAGTGAGAATTGCCCACACACTCAGGGTTTAACTGATCGCCAGATTTGGGGTGGGGAAGAAATTTTCCCTGAGCGCAGATTGGCCAGAGCGATGGGGGTTCTTCACCTTCCTGGTTAGCACAGGGCCTGGCTCACCTGCTGGTGAATTCACTCTACCTTGAAGTCTTTGAATCGTGGTTTGAGGACTTTAGTAAGTCAGTCATAAGTTAGAGGTTTATTACGGGATTGGGTGGGTGAGGTTTTGTGGCCTGCCTTGTGCAAGAGGTCAGACTAGATGATCATACGGGTCCCTTTGAGGAAGCCCATCACTCATGGGCACAGAGTGACTCATTGACAGAATACAGTGCAAGAATTCCACTAGAGTTTTATATGGTTTCAGGTTTTAAAGGAAACTTCTTCATGAATCTCTGTTAAAACCACTACAAAAAGAGTGGTCCAAAGGAAAAATGTTTGCTCATATTTAACCACTGTACTAATGTAATCAGAACTTGCTATAATCCTTTTGCTTCTGTGGTTACCATTAAAATCTTTAGTTTTGTCTAATTAGCATAACCATGGGACTACTGGTATTCCCTGTACTGTATATAACACCAAGGATTTGAAAATGTTAAAGTTTTAATGGTGTCAAGTTTATATCAACTCTCTAGTCTTTGGTTCAGCTTTTTTTTTGACTCTTGGAGTCAAGATATTTATTAAAGCACAGTCATTTTATCCCATTTGCCTTAGTTGAATTTGGAAATGGAAACCATATCCTTGCTGGTAATTAGGCAGCGCATCACTTAGTCTTCCTTTCCTCATGTAAATAACAATTAACAATAATTTAACAGTTGTACACTCTGGCATCTTCTACACCATACCATTGTATACCATTCCAAATTCCTTTGCATTAATTAGGATTATAAACCAATCAGCACTAATTAAGAAAATAAGTATAATAATAAATGAAACAAAACTAGTGATTTGTATCTGTTCAGTGGTTCTTTCTCCCTCTGCAGTTCATCAAATAGTCGTAATGCGCAGGAATTTCTTCTAATTGAAACTAATTATGAGGTTTCCCCTGTTACTTTGAGCCTCATGTTCAAATCCCATGAAGCTCATTAAATAAGTAACAAAGATGGAATCTTTAGCACATATTATAACTTGGTTCACATTAATTAGTACTATGTTCTAAAGGCAGTAAGAGGCTATTCAACAGTGAACATGCTATCTAAAGGGACATTAGATAGGGATCTTTACAGTTATTAGAGGCGATGAAGAGACCTGAACCAGGTGTTGGTGGGTATTATTGGATACAGCTGAAGTGCCACACATCTGCCCAAGGAATAGACATGAAATTGTATTTTTGTTCAAACTGCCCCAATCTGATTCTTTCCTAATGTCTGTTTTTATCTGAAGAGAACATCTGGAGAAGCAGGGGTAGTTTAAAATATGTCGATAGGTCCGTTCTGTCCATCACGATCAGGGGCTATATTTCTAGTTTGTCCAAAGATTTTTTTTTTTCTACTGGTGTGATCTTATTAGTACGGTTTCATTTCAAGAACTATTGGTAAATATTCTGGATGATGGCAATTCCAGATTCCAGCTCTATTTAACAGATTGAAGTTGCTAGATTGGGGGAGGGGGGTTTAACAGACAATTTAAAGTGGTGTTTGTGTGCACGCATGTGAAGGAGAGGTTCTGTTTCCACTTAATAACATAAAGGCACTTGATAATATTGAACAAGGTTCAGTACAGTGTAAAAATTCACAAGGCTATTGTTTTACAGCATATCATGCTACAATGTTCAATATTTTCTGTGCAATACTTTCATCAGTGATTTAGATGATGGGATAGAGAGTACACTTATGAAATTTGCTGATGATACTAAGCTGGGAAGCGTTGCAAGAGCTTTGGAGGATAGGATCACATTTCAAAATGATTTGGACAAATTGTCGAAGTGGTGTGGAGTAAACAGAATGAGAGTCAATAAGGACAAGTGCAAAGTACTTCATTTAGGAAAGAACAATCCATTGCACATATACAAAATGGACAATGACTGCCTAGGAAGGAGTAAGGCAGAGAAGAATCTCAGTATTATAGTGGACCACAAGCTAAATATGAGTCAACAGTTTAACACTGTTGCCAAAAAAAGAAAACACTACTCTTCTAGGATGTATTAACAGGAGTATTGTATGTAAGACACAAGAAGTAATTCTTCTGCAACTTTCTGTGCTGATTAGGCCTCAGCTAGAGTATTGTGGCCAGTTCTGGTTGCTCCTTTTGAGGAAAGATGTGAACAAATTGAAGAAAGTATGCCTCAGTTTCTAGAGCTGTAAAATGGGGGCAATACTTTCCTACCTTTTGAGGCTTAATGCTATTTGTATAGCACTTTTCATCCATTGTTGGAATAGCCTAAACAAATTATTAGATTAGAAAGAGAACTCTCATCTATTCCTTTCTTACTTAACCTAAGCAGAAACCATACCAGGTTGTTTCAAATTGTTGGGGGGAAGCTCTGCCACACCTCTGGGATAACTTTGCTGTTTGTGTCGATCTGAGACAGACCTTGCCAGGATTTGTAGAGAACCTTACCTTTTGAACCTGTGAACAATACAAGCCTTTTTCGGTGGAAGGGACTGGTTTCTAATTTCAATTATATTTTAGTTGTAAAAGTCCATAAGGACAAGGAATCCTTTTACACGCATGCATTCATATGGGGGGGGGGGGCCGGGGGGAGGACAAGGCCAAAGCCGTGGAATTTTGTTTTTATCTCAACACAGTCTGTTTATTCATCTGGAAGATATCATTTAATACTCCTATATTAATGACAGTAAGAAATTAAACAGTTGTTTCAGTCATTTCTCTGTGTGCGTGCGTGCGTGCGTGCGTGTATCTTTTTTTTTTCTCTCCTGCTTCTGTATCTTTATAATTATGTTTTTAAGATGATAAGCATTTCCAAAGGTGGTGCCAGATTTTAAGTACTGGTTGTTATTACAACATGTGGGTGGCTTTACTCTCTCTCTTTCCAGCCTCCAGTTTTTATCTGACCTGCTTCCATCTTCCTAGAAAAAAGAGAGAAATTTAAGAAAATGAACTCATTTAGGAGAAGCAGCTTGATTCTTTTTCTTATGATGATGATGATGATGATGATGATTATGTTGAAGCAAATACCTGTTAGCAGGTAAATCCAAAGAGAAGGAAAATGAAAAGCTTTCAAAGTCTAAAGCAGTGTTTCCCAATCTTTCCCTTTATGTGAACCACTACAGCATCATCAAAAGCTTTTGTGGACCACCATGTAAAGAAACCAGTTTAAGCATTTTTAACATAGCCTATGACTGACAGGAGTCAAACTTGTACATTGAGGGGTATTAAAAATGCAGCTATTTCTAATAATTTATTACACTCACTCACAAACATATTGCACTTATCATAGTACATTTACCTGCAGTAATTATCTCCCCCCATCCTCACAGCCATGGACCACCTGCAGTACCCTCACGGACCACCAGTGGTCCACGGACCACAGGTTGGGAACCTCTGCTCTAAGGTTTTGTGGTAATCAGGCAGTCAGACCATCACTGTCTCTAAGTCTCACACAAATCTGACTTTAGTGAAGTTCCTCCTGGTTTGCTGCTGTCATTTAGATTAGAATTGGACCCGTTCCCTCTGTTAAAGATATTTATAGCCAAAAGGCATTCTTTAAGGTTGCAGAGGAATATTCCTGGCCCAGCCATGCTGTCCACTGCATAGGAGTGTGAGGTAAATTGTTGTAACAGGTGCAGGGAGAAGGAAGTAAATACAGGAAACAATTTTTTGCACCCCCCTCCTTCACCCACATGACCACGTGTCCATTTAATTGCAAAGCATGAGGAAAAAGTGCATTTGGTGCACAACAGAAAAAAGCCATCTTCAAGATAAAGTGATCTGTGATCATGACTATGCCCTTCGTGTCATTTATTTCTCCCTGTAAAAGTCCATGGTAAAATGAACAGCTGCAGTGAAAAGCCAAGCCATCCCAAACTCTCACCATGCTCTCTGAAGCTGACTCCGTCAAAAATCAAGAACACTGCCAAAAGCAGTCAAGCCATGGGACAAGGAAGATGGAGGCAGGGGGAAGAGTGTGACAGCAGAGTGGATAGAACTGGCCACCAGGTCATCCTGATGGCAAAACATCTGGGGCAGGACTGTGTATGTTGTTGGGGCAGTAAATTGACAGGGAAAGCAAGCAACCTCGAATGAAAAGAGTCACGGTGTTTGGTGTAACAGATGCAGTCCATTTCAGGACATTTGAGTCTTGCTTGTTGCAAACCTGGCATGGAGTGCTGTCTTGAGATGTGCTTTTGGTCATCTTAGCTTATTAGTTCTACCCGTATTTCATGTGATTGCAACAGGTTTAAGGGGTTTGTTCTTTTTTTTATAAGAACTTATGGCAAAAATATTTTTCTTCATTTCTTCATTGCAGGGCCATTTGTCTAGTCTGGAAATTAAATGTGGATTTTGTGCATGTGTTGATGTGGGCATACATACAGAGTTGGCAAAGCTCAGGCCTTCCAGAACCACGCTGGCAAAGCTCAGGCCCCTAAAATTCTTGAGATCAGCTTGAGGAGCATTATACTTAAACAAATCAATAAATGTAGGGTTGTTTTTTGTCATCTGTTTTCTCATAGGACAATGGACATGTGTGATTGGAAGGAACCTGAACAGTTCTTCTAATCCATTGCCCTGCACTTATAACAGGATTAAGTTTTATTTAGACCCCTGACAGATTTTTGTCTAACCCAGGCCTTGACAAATGTATGTCACTGGTTGTCATACTGACCAGTTTTGTGTAGACTGTCACTTAGCTCCACTGCAGAAATGGAATGGAAGATTGCCCTCTGGTGACCAAAAGTAAAATAGCTGTGACCAAGGTGTGAGCCAATTTTGTCCATCCCTGGTCTAAGCTGCTCTTAAAAAGTCT
This sequence comes from Podocnemis expansa, assembly GCA_007922195.1. Taxonomy (NCBI): domain Eukaryota; kingdom Metazoa; phylum Chordata; order Testudines; family Podocnemididae; genus Podocnemis; species Podocnemis expansa. Next base: position 15,401,693 of record ML682015.1, on the reverse strand, counting down.
CCAGTAATGACAGTACCACAGCCTTCTTAGGCAACTTGTTCCAGTGCTTAACACCCAGAAAGTTATGAAGTTTGTCCTGACATTCAACCTAAACCACTCTTACAGAAATTTGAACTCGTCGCTTCTTGTACTATCTTCGGAGGTTAAAGAGAATGCCTTTTTCCCCCCCTCCTTGTCACACCTTCTATGTATTTGAAAACTCTTATAATATTCCCTCTTAGTCTTCTCCAGACTAAATAAACCACATTTTTTCAATCATCCCTCATAAGTCATATCTTATAGACCTTTTGTCATTTTTGTTGTTGTTGTCTAGAATTTCACTAGTTTGTCCACATCTTATGTGAAGTGTGATGCCCAGAACGGACACAATGCTCCCATTGACACTGAATCAGTAAAGAGGCAAGCAGAAGAATAACTTCTGCTTTTTCATGTTTTATGTACAATGCACCTGCTAATACATCCTATTATGATGTTTCCTTTTTTGCAACGTTGTTACACTGTTTACTCATATTTAGCTCATGATCCACTTTGACTTCCTGATCCCTTTCCAGTGTAGTCTTTCCTAGGCAGTTATTTCCCATTTTGTATTTGTGCCACTGATTATTCCTTCCTAAATGGAGTACTTTGGATTTGTCCTTATTGGATTTCGTCCTGTTTATATCAGACCATTTCTGCAGTTTCTTTAAATCATTTTGAATTTTAATCCTATTCTCTGAAGCATTTGCAACCCCTCCCAGCTTGATATGGTCTGCAAATTTTATAAGCTCATTCTCTATGCCATTATCTAAATCAGTGATAAATTTATTGAATAGAACTGGATCCAGAACTGCTTCCTGCCAGACTCCACTTGATATGCCCGTCTACTTTGTGAACCACTGATAAGTACTCTTTGGAAAGAGTTTTCCAACTAGTTATGCATCCACCTTATATAAGTTCAACCTAGCTTGTGTTTCCCTGATTTGTTTAAGAGAGGGTCATGTGAGACAGTATGAAAAGTCTTACAAAAATCAAGATACACCATATTTACTGCTTCTCTCCTATCCACAAGGCTTGATATCTGTCAAAGAAAGCTATTAGGTTGATTTGACATAATTTATTCTTGACAAATCCATGCTGACTGTTACTGAATCACTTTATTATCTTCCACGTGTTTGCAAATTGATTGCTTAATTATTAACTCAATTATATCTCTGTATATTGAAATTAAGATGACTGGTCTGTAATTTCCTGGATTGTCCCTGTTTCCCTTTTTGTAAATTGACACTATATTTGCCCTTTTCCAGCCCTCTGGAATCTCTCCTGTCTTCTGTGAGTTTTCAAAGCTATCTCTTCAGTTAGCTCCTAGAGTATTCTAGGATGCATTTCATCAAGCCCTGGTGACTTCGGGATGTCTAACTTATCTAAGTAATTCTTTTACTTGTTCTTTCCCTATTTTAGCCTTATAACCTATCTCATTTTCATAGATATTCACTATGCTAGATGTCTAATCACTACTACTTTTTTCACTGAAAACTGAATAACCAAAAAAAAAAAAAAACCCCCACCCCCCCCCCCCCCAAAAAAAGGTCATTTAGCACTTTTTTTCTCTGTTCAGAATTGATAGCAATATTTTCTCTGCTGCCAAGGTCCTTGGAATCTTACTTTTAATGGCAGCCAAGATTATCATACAATATCAGTCATGTAGCTGGAGCTTTAAGAAAAATATCAAATATTGTAAAATACACAACAAAGTCAACAATAGTTTCTTTCATTCACACTGCATGGTTCTAACCTTGGGCAAACTGTTTCTCTTGATATTATTGTAAGACACCTGAGCCAAAAGTCATACAATGCCATATATTTTTCTTCTACATTCTTAATTGCCAGAAATTATTTGTTTTTCTAAACCTGTTTGGTTTGGTTTGGTTTGGCTTTTTAAGTTGTCCTTGTGGAATGCATCATTCTCTTGATTTCTGATGATATTGCCATGAATCATCAACGGTCTTCATGTTATGCCTACCTCTTTACAGCCACAGTTCACTCTTTTCAACATTGCCTGCCCCTAGTTCTGTGCCTGAAATCCTACTCTTCCATTAAGGAAAACAACTAACTCCCAAGAAAATCCATGTGAATTATTCACATCCTGTGGTGAGAGACAGAACCACTGATTTCTTGAGCAGTTGGAAGAGGTTCATTTAGGCTTAAATTGTGCTTTGCTATTTACAAGCACTTTCTGGTACACAGAATCTTCTTACTTGGGAACATATCCTTTCATTAACTAACTAGTATGATCAGTTCCAAGCCATATTTGGACTCTTTTATAGGATAAGCATTTATAAGTCTTATAGATGAAATACTACTTCGGCTCCAGTCAATATACTTTAAGATTGACAATGTGCCTAAAACACTCAATTTAATCTCAGTTTAACACTGTCTCTAGCACAGATTTCCTGGGTAACTGGGCGATTTCCTTAGGGTGAAGTCCAGACTCCATTTGCCTTCATTTGAGGCCAGGATATCTAAGCTTTGGCTTCCCATCTATATGTGTCTATAATAAAACTTCATCTTTCTTTTGCCGTTTGATGATGTAGATTCAGGAAGGAGATTCTGTCTTATTTGTGTATGTGCAGTGCATAACACAATGGGGCCTTGGTCCTGATTGGGGAATCATAGATGCTAAAGTAATGCAAATGATATGATGTTACGTGTGCCATATATCTGTGTGCAATTAACATTATTTGTATTAATTTTCTGTTCTTACCATCCAGCCAGAAGTAGTACCCTTTCTATATGTATCCTTCCTGCTGTGGGATTTATGTGTTTTATTAGCATGAATGTGGCTGCAATCGTATTACTCACCAGTGACAAAACCACGAGTGACTTCTACAGGCTACCCCAAGTAATTGCCTATAAAATTTTAAGCAACACCACCCTACCATATACTTTGTGTAAACTTCATGTTACTGTGGAGAAAACCTGCTATTTTAGAGTAGCAAGATCTTTGATAGGTGCCATCTCTATATCTGTCTGCCTTTAAAGTCAGCTCGGTAGACCCCTGGGAGAGAGGAAGTTCTGAGGACAGGATCACAGTAAATCAATTGTTGTAGAGCAGCTGCTCTTATCTCTGCATCAGGACACATTACTGGGTCATTACAGAGCAGAAAGTATGTCGTGGAGAGCTCGGGAGATGGCTATGTGCCTCTTTAGGGGTGGGATTGGGCTGGTGTGTCCTTTAGGGTCACAATACATTGTCACACATGTTGCAACCCACAAAAGGTTCAGAACCACTGCTGTAGAGCACTGTTTCCCAACCTGTGATCTGTGGACCACTGATGGTCTGCAGAGTTACTACAGATGGCCTGTGGGGTACCAAAAAAAAAAAAAAAAAAATTACTGCTGGTAAAAGTGCTGTGATGGGTGCAATGTGTTTGTGAGCAAGCATAATAAATTATTAGAAATAGCATAATTTTAGTACCCTTTTATATTCAAATTTGACTTCTATCAGCCATAGACTATATTTTAAAAAGTGTAAAATGACTTGCTTACATGGTGCTCCACAAACATTTCTGATGATGATGTAGCAGGCCGCATAAAGGAAGAGGATGGGAACTGCTGCTGTAGAAAATGTAAGCAAAATGGGAGATTCCTGTTCTAAACATATAACAGTTGACAAAAGTTTACTTTCTTCTTGAATGTAGCCAGATAATCACTTACTTATACGTGTTCAAATCTAGAGTATCTGATATGATATCTGTTATTGCACAGTCTGAGAAGCTTACAATTTTATTGCATTAATACTCACAAAATCCCTGTCAGGTTAAGAAGCACTATTATTCCACATGTTACAGAAAGGAAACTGAGGCACATTATCTAATGGTATGTCTACAATGCGTATATAATGTGCATACAGAACAGACATCCCCAGCACAGGTATGAACAGCAGTGTAGGTGTTGAGTCATTGCTGAGATGAGTAGACGAAAGGCATACCAGAATCTATAAATATGTGCCCTACACAGTTTTCTACACACCCAAACAAGGCATACCCCATCTACACTGCTGTTTGCAGAAGTTTACTGTCCCACTGCCTCCCAGGTCTTCCCCCAACTCAGTGAAAGTCTCCAACAGTAGGAAAGGACTCTGGCAGCTCCCTACTACATAGAAAGACTCCCTGGTCTCCTCCTTGACAGCACTTTTTACAGTCACGTGTAACTATACGCCATAGTGTACGCACAGCCTGTCTTTCATTGTGGCCTGTATGTACATGTACCATACATGCCCAGGCCTAAGTGAGTTGGCCAGGGTGATATGAGAAGTCTATAGCAGTAAAGTGAATCCAGCTCTGTCATGTTTTAGGTCAGCCTCCTAAAACGTGCCATCCTTTTGTAGATACAGACAGCCCTATTTACATTTAGACATGTCTAATGTGAATTTTTTCAGTAAATGATTTGTAATTTCCCAGAATTTGAATAATTAAGGGTAGAATAAAAGCTTAGCATTACCTATCTATCTAGTTTTCGAACTATCTCAATTTTATATGCCTCCCATAAGTGTCTTAGCTGAATGCCTTGGGTTCTTAACTTTGAGTTCAGTATGTTGTGGGCACACAGTAGCTACACAGCTCTGTGATTATTTCACTGTATATCTTTCTTCTCACAACATAAGCATACAGAGTTCTATTTGTTAAGTGCCATCATAAAGTTGTGATAGTCTCGCAATAAAAATGAATCTCCTTTGTTACTATCCAGGGGAAATCTCCTTGGCTGCTATTCAGGTGAAAATATCTTATACCTGAAACTAAGAGTTGGATGAGTCACCGGTGTAATTCATGAACTGCTAACATTCAGATTTATTTGTTGATCCATTAATCAGTACTATCCTATTTAAAAGACGGCCGCTTCCAGTCATAGATAGGTCTAAAACAGGGGTGGCCAAACTTATGGAACTCGGGAACCACACAAGTTGATTATTAAACCTTCGAGAGCCACACTGAGGCACATAGCCATATACTTTTACCTACTCCAAAATTACTAAGTTTAAAATTCATTGCACACTTTAATTTTTATTGTAAAAAGAGGACAAATATTGATCCTACTAATGTCAGATTGTAATAATTACTTAAGGTTACCATGAAAACTAGGCCTATACAGTAAAAACCTAGCTTCTGCTCGATGTAGAAGACTGCAGGCGGGTGGAGAGTTTTTTAAAATCCCAACCATGCTGCACTTGTCCCCACCATATCGATCTCCTCCTGAACTCCTAGGCTGGGGCTGCTTTCCTAAACTGATTTGCTGACATTCTTCCGGGAGCCACAGTTTTTTCATTCAAGAGCCACATGTGGCTCCCAAGCCACAGTTTGTCCATGCCTGGTCTAAAACATTGGACTATAGATATCCACAGAGTTGCGGACTTCTTTTCAGTTATTTTCTCCCTATATTTCCAATGTGAGAAGAGAATATCAAGATTATTTTAACTCTCATTGCTTTGTAAATCTTTGAAATATAGAAATGCAATCTAGACTGTTACATGTAGATTGAGTCCACCCTTGTAATTTCAACTTTAGCTTTTTGATGTTGTAATTAGCTGTTAAGGGGCAGACAAGGCCTACTGAATCAAAGATGTTACAAGTCTTTTCAGATGTGCAGCTAATGGAACCTCTCCATTCAGTGAGTCATTCTGTAGTATCATATTGCATCTTTTCTCATGAAGTAGATGCTAAAGAGCCTTGATTTTTGTACTGATGGTTGAGTAACGTTTTCACTTTCAAATTCCACTGATTATCTTGCAAGCACACATAAATGATTCTTTAGCTGATAGCAAAAGTGTTTGGAAAGTTTCACATGCTACCAACAGTTCAAAAAAGATCAGCTGGAAGGGAAATGATATGATCTTTCTGTTTGTTTGAATCTATATCGCGTTCCTTGGTGCCATTTATATTTGGTTTGGCCTTGAATCCAGGTGTGAACTTCCCCTAAATTCAGGTATGTTAGTGTCTTAGATTTTGGTCTGGTCCACTGTTAAAAGATGGAGCACTTGTACTGTTTAGACAAAGATGCAAACTTATGAAAAGTATGGCAGACTTCATATTTCCGGGTTTGGACTGACCCCACCTATACCAGGAAATGTTCATTTGATTCAACCACAGAAAGCTGTGAAAAAGTCTGCTGCACACGTGTGGATGGAGTTGACCCTGAAAGTCACTAAGGGTTGGATTTAAGAAGTTGTTTCGAAGTTCTGAGGACATTCATGGTCAGTAAAGAGATCAATGCTTTTCAAGAATGTACAGACTGTGAACTCTTACATCCCCCCATCAGCTTATTTGGTTGTCCATCTTGGAACTACAGGAGCTCTTCAGGGACCTGACCCCATAAAGTAACCTGAGGCATTCTTCCGGCAATTGCATCCTCCTTTATCACTTTCTGCTCAGCAGAAATTATAGCACTGAGCATGAAGTATTCTGTATTTTAGAGTTTCCAGAGAATAACAGTAGCTATTGCCCATGTCATGTTCTTGATGAGAAATGGTTAAACTGACCTTTTCCTCAAAGTGAACTTCAGGAGAAGGAAAGAACTTTATAACGGGTCAAAATAATTTTCAGAGGGTTTTTTTTTCGGGGGGGGGGGGGGGAAAAAATTAAGATCAGGTCTGGATGTCTGCCCATCCATTAATCCTTTCTCACAGGCACATACATACCATGTGTCATCTGTATGAGGTGCTGTCTAGCAACACACTTTGATGTGAATGAGTGGTCCTAGTGCAGTTTTAGCTGCACAATATACTGTGGTACAACTCCGTTGGCTTTGGCAGCGTTAAAGTACTAGTTATGTTTGTCCCATTTTGTTTTACCCTATCCCAGTGGCTGAACTGCAGAACCCCAGGGAGACACCTGGGGAAGTGTCTCCCATTCTGCAGGGCAATGGCTTTGTTTTCTCACCTCCACCTTTAAGGTAGAGTCCTGCAGATCTGCAGATATCTGCATCCGCTTATGCAGGTCTGGGTAACCACAGACCCCTTGCTGCAGCTGCTGCTTTGATCTGTGTCAGCAGCACAAAGGGGAACAAGGAAGCTCTCCAGCCAATCCTAGCTCAGCTCTGATTGTGGTCTGCTGGCCAGTCAGAGTCTCACTCACAGCAGACTGGGGCTCAGAGAGTCACTGCTAACTGTCAGACAGTCAGCATGCTGGCCTTTGATTGGCTCATTCCCATGTCTTTCCCACATACTTCTTCCTTTTCTTGGTTGCAGTTTGCATGCCATGCTGTCAATCAGAGATTTCATTGGTGGCCAAGGAAATCTGATTGAAAGCGCAACATGCAAACTGCAACCAAGAAAAGGAAAATGTGAGCAGGACCCCTGTGGGGAATGAGCCAATCAACGGTTAAAATGCTGACTGTGAGTCCAAGCTTGGTTATGGATGCAGTTACAGATATAGATAAAACATGGCATGCGGGATCACGGACTGGGCTCTACTTTGGGGTGCATGACAAGAACACCCCTGAGTACGGGAAAAGCAGTTTAACCTACCTGAGCACAGGGAGCAAAGCTGGGTAAAAGGCTCCACAGCATTTCTCCTGCATGCCCATACAGTGAACAGGGACAACGTGTCCATTATGTTTGTTCCAACAGTCTAGAAATCAAGATTGGTTTGTTTATACTGTAAATCACTCTGATTTACATAAAAGATTAAGTTTCAAAAGGGCAGCAGTGTTAGTCTAGTTCAGTAAAACAAACAAGAAGTCCTGTGGCAGTTCAAGACTATCAAATTGATTTATTGCATGAGCTTTAGTGGGAGAAAATCCCACTTCAACAGACTAACAGTGTCAAAGGACTCCTTGTTTATAAAAGATTAATTTTCTTGGTTAAGAGCTTAACCAAATGTCTCAATGGAAGTCTTTCCAAATAGGCTGTAGGAGAGAAGTATGATAGCCATCTGAAACAGCTGCCTGTATTTCAAATGATTTATATAGCCTGGGCCTGCTGTTATGCTGGTGCCAACAGCACAGTGCAAGTGTGATGACCTACAGCATTACCTGCACCGTGTCTTCGGCAAATGTTTCTCAGTCAGATCACTTGGCACTTTCAGTTGCCATGCTCCACTACTTAAATTATAGGCTACAGCCTTAGTCCCAATAAAGTGTCTTCATATCCAGTGTTTGTGTGACCTCCGTCTTCCCCCACCCATCCCTCTGAACAACTGGGTATAAATATGGATATAGGTATGTACTGTACTGTACACTCTGGAGATCTTTGTTTAAAATCTTGAAGGTGAATATTGCTCACCCAAGTCTTTAATTTAGTCTAATTTCTTTCAAATGGCGGGAATTAATATTTATTGGGGGCAATAAGGAACATCTACATACACGAGACTACTAGCATAATCTAGCCTTTTACGAGCCAGCCAGCATAGTGGCCATCTTCGCTGTGCGTCAGTTGAGAGAATGCTTGTCAGAGAGCAGAAAAAGCTATTGTTGATTCCTTTGTGAGAGGTGACAAACTGAGATCAGTTCTTTAAAGGAAGCCTGACCTGTGCTGACAGCAAGTCTAGGACCAGCATAGGCAGACTGAGCAGGTACTGATGAGTAACAGGCTTGGTGTCAGGGTGGGGGAATGACAGACTTGGCTTTGGAAACCAGATGAGGAAGACCTAGGACAGACGAATGATGGGCAAAGTAGACCCTGGTGAAAAGGCATAGCATGGTGTCTGTTGAGTATGCTGTCGTCTTTTGGAGGACGGGCCATAACCTCCCTAAAGGAGTCACTTACGCAAAATGATGTCACGAGCTCCACAATCCTTAATTCCATTTAAGCTCACTCCAGATGTAGAGCTAGTCTACACTACACAGACCTTTGGGTCTAGCTACGCTGGAGGAACCCACTTATACAGATGCAGTGTATATTCATGAAAGACGTTTTCTTCTGGCACAGTAACCTCACCTCTGCACAAAATTAACTACCCTGACAGAAGCACACTCCTGTCACCATAGTTACATTTACATTGTTTTTTTGTTTGTTTTCTGATATAGCTGTGTTGAGTAGGAGGTGTTCTTTCTTTTTTCCCACAATTCTGACATGAGACACAACAAAGAGGCCTGATTTTCAGAGGCCAGGCACTTAGCACTTTTCTGAAAATCAGGGTTTTGAACTTGGGCATCTAAAAATAGAGGCACTGCAAGCAACAACTTACTTTTGAAACTCATAGTCGTGAGGAGCAAAGATAAGTCAAAGTCAGGAAAGGTTCATAAAGAGAAAATTATTAGATTTAAGAATAGTCTCCCAAGGGCAATATAATGAAAGTCCAAGTGTTTGATTCATTTAAAATTGACTGTATGAACAGTATTGCTGAATTGGCTGGGAGGGATGGACTAGCTGAGCGAATGTCTTTTCCATCTCTAATATTTAGGATCTAAACTTGCACTGTCGAGACCCACCAGCACATGCTTGCTAGGAGCACATCAGAAAATGAGAAACAGCAATTTTAGCATGTGGGCGAGTCGTAACCACAGGGTCCCTGGATGTTCAATTGTGGCTTTCTCTCTTTTTCTCTCCAGTTTCTGTGCTAAGACATTTCCCTCTCCAGTGGTTGCAAGGGCTCAGTTCTCCCATTTCTGAACTGAGGACTTCTGATCTGGGACAGGAAAGAGAGATAAGACAGCCAGAGAAAGTGGAAGGAGTGCTATACATGAAGCACTGGGAAATCAATAATTGCCTTGTTACAGAGAGAGACTGTAATAAAAACTTGAAATAAATGACAAAGATCATTTCAGTAAGGGAAAATAAACATTAAATTGGAATTGTGAACATAAAAATTCATACACAACCTATTTTTTCCTTCCCCTTAACATGTTTTGTAGAGTCTGATTAAAAAATGCGCCTTTCAGCTCTGTGGTGATTGTTCAAGATATCTAAGGTTTAAGTGTAAACAGGGACTTTTTGTAGTCCCATTCATTTTGCAAACAAAGCAGGATGGTTGCTGCAGAGCTGAATTTTTTGATTGCACATTCACCTAGAAGGTCTGAAGATTAGTGCACTTTAATAATCAAATAAATATGGTTGTAAAGCTTGTTTCAATTTAACATTTTGAATGGTGTGGGATCCTTGCAGTTGAAAGCTGGCATATAAATTCAGTGGAAACCAATTACACTGATGCTTCCCTCCCAGCGAAGTCTGCACCACAAGCAGATTGTTCTGTGAGGAGAGTTGAAAAAAAGCTCGCCCCACATGTACGAACACTCCTTTTTTCAACAACAATATGCAAACAGAGCCTGTATACACAGCCTGTAGTTGCACGGGTCAGTGGTAGATGTGGGGGGATCTAATATCGTCACCTCTACGGGAAAAGCCTTTATAAATAAATCAGCTCATCTTGGATCCTTCAGCCAGATCAAGAGCCAAAGGTTATCTTTCCCCATCTCCCACAATGGAATGGATGCACCTTCTCTTTTCCACATCTTTTCACAACGTGCAGAAAAGGAAAGGGAGGAGATAATCATGACTGGGAACTTCAGTTTGCTGCATACTAAGAGGATAAATAACTTTATCAAATAATTTTGTCGTAGAGTGCTATTTCATTGAATGATGGGGAAAAAATCCCTGGAAATGCAAGGTGGGGGTGTTGAGGAACAGATATTCATTCCATCTGGGGGAAGTTTTAATGTATTAATTGACTATAGTGGCATTCACTCCAGTGCAGAGGACCAGCACAAGATCTATGAGTTACCTAACCCCCCCCTTTGGGCCCCTGGGCCAAATCCTCGTCTGGTGTAGCTCATCACAGCTACATTGACTTCAGTGGAGCTATGTCGATTTACACAAGCTGAGGACCCGATCCTTTGTGTGGGCCTTCTGCACGAAGGTGAATTTAATCCATGAAGTATATGCTTCAAGTGATATTTATTATTAGTTTTGTGCATTTATTTGTGAACACAATCAGTTCATTTCCCCATGGTGCTAGTTTCTAGCTCCATGTATCTTCCTTCTAGTACAGTAGGGAAGGAACTGTCACCCAAGGTTAAGTGTTTGGATTTGCACATGGCTCTTGCAGGAGAGAAGGACTTTTCCCTCTGGTTTTTGGTACGGGAGCCAACTTTGCAAATAATTTCTGTTTTTGCCAAGAACAGGCTTATTTTGCAGCAGCAGGTGCTGGCTGCAAGATCACCATGGCAACGCAGGTGACTGTGAGGTTAACAGTTCTCGTGAGGGTCAAGCCAACTGACATGTCACATGGCCTTGGGAGCCATGGCTGACTGTGCTTGTTTCTCAGCTGCATGATAACAACCAGAGCCCAAGAAAGCACATTGCACAAGACTGTCTGTATTGTGGATTTTTTTTTTCTCCCTATCATAGACAGTCAGGTCACGGCTGATACAGATTCACAGAGCCCTACACAAGTGCTTTCTGGTTAGCTGCAGAAATGTCGGAAGAGCTATTTTCTTCTGGTTCAGAAATTCACTAAACCTTCTTCTTCCTGAAGTACCCCCTTAACATAAACCAGCAGAGATGAGCATACTTTTTCTTCTTATCTGGGTGTTCTGAGGGATTTCCTTTGGCTAATGCCAAGTGCTCAAAAGCCATGAGCCATGCCCCCAAAATTATGAGATGGGCTTAAAAATCATGCTATATTAATACATGTTTTGTTCTTTTTTATTTTCCTTCATGTTTTTAAATATTTTTCTCTGCCATTGTGAGGACCAGAAATACACCTTTGAAAAGAAAGAAAGGAAGAAAGAAAACAGTGTGATGTTTACCATACACAACTGAGTCTAGAACTGTAAGACTGGAGGAGAGGGAATCATATATTACAAAACTCGAGATAAAATTGTGACAATGGGCATTCTTGGTATCTATAGCATTCATGTCTCTTGCTGACATATTGTCTGTTAATCAGAATAGGGTGGCCTGTCAAAGGGAATTCAACCTTTCACCATGTGTATTAGCCACACAAAATTTCTGATAAGAATCTATCAATGATCATGAGCATTTCTGGGCATGTAAGTAACATATCATTGCCTTTGACTCTATCCTTTCCAGTCCCAAAAGTAAGGTCCAATATTTCAAGGTTCTGGGTTTCTTTTCCTAGAGATAATCAGGTACAAAACTGTCTGCCTTCTCTGAGGTGTTCCTAACATTTCTAGGTTAGTCCTTCAATCAGTAGTTACTAATTCCTGGGATATGAGTTGTTCTACTTCAAAGCTCCTCTCTGAAGGTTTAAGCCCAGGTCTTGCCAGGCTTCCCACATGCTAGGAAAGGTAGAGCCTTGACAGTACTTGGGAAAGACACCACTGAAGCAAACAGGATGCCATGAGAATTTGGGTTTGGCAGTTCAGTGTGTGTGACACTTTTTCCTCAGGACCAGTGCTAACCTGCTTTCAGTCTGATGTTTGGAAGTATGCCACCATTAGGCATGCCATCCCTCCTTTTCCTTTTTTTCTTTTTAAGATTTGCTGTAAAAGATCCTGCTTAATTATAGTCATCAGAAACCCAATGGCACTTTTTGTGTACTAACCTTAAAGTACTGGTTAAACTAACCTTAGTTTGGGACATTATTGTAAATTCCACTGCCAATTTCATTCAAATAGAGATTTTTCATGTCACAAATGTTTGTAATTACTACATCCAGAGACATTCAGTAGCAAAAGCACAAGTCCCTTGTACTAGAGCTAGCAAAGTTGATGCCTCAGCTGTTATTAAGTACAATATCTATTCCTATTGGTAGAAGACTAAATTACACTCTGGGAGCTAGTGGAGGATGTATGTTTCCTCTTCTGATGGATTGCTGTGGTGGAGTTGCATGGTATTAACAGCTGCTTCACTCCATTCCCCTCCACAGATGACTGCATTTCACTGGTGCATTGAAGTGACTCTGTAACCATTGCAAAGTGTATTGGGACCCTTCAGGATAACAGTTACTGCACACATACAAATTATTGGTGGTGTTACAATTAGAGAGGTCTGAAATAGGACTTAAGAACATTCAGGTATTTTTTCCCCCAATTTTCATTTTATAGGATTTTTCCTTAGCAATATATAATAAAAACATAAAGAGTAGATATTTAAGGCTTTTGTGGGATTCACATTTTAATGATGTTATAAAATAAGTTTCCTAAATCACTTTAGAATCATAGACGTTTGCATTGGGAAAGTCCTGCAACTGTAGGTCATCCAGACCATTCCCCCTGCTAGCACAGTATTTCCCAGACATTCTTTTTCTTAGTGTTCAGCACCAGTCAATGTGCTAAGAATACTATAATAAAAGCCCATTTGTATGACTGTGGGTTCATTGCATAGACTCCAAAGAGTGAAAAACTAACATTCAACAATTCAGCTTTACAGACAACCTTATTTTGATAACACTTCAAGCAAGCAGGAGAAATACCAAGTAGCCTCAAGGCAGTGAGAATTAGCAATGTCAGAATCATCGCAAAGACAGCAAGGCTTGGGAATCAATAGCTGATTGTTTGAGAGAAGAGGCCACCAAGTGCCATTCAATTGAGGGTCAGTTGGCATTACAATGATAAACTATGTTTCTCAGGGGGTTGGTAACATGCCCGTTTTAATTCACAGATTGGATAATATGCCACACAAATTGCCTGGGAGATTTTGTTTTTTCCCAAAGGAAAATATATGTGAGGGGTCAGGGAGAGGTACTAAATTTAGACCCGTTTACTTTTCTTTTTAAACTGCTTCTGCTCAAATCTTGCTTAGTCTTACTAAATACACTTCTGTGTAGCCAAATTGCTGATGTCATGCATGGAAATTTAGCCAATGAGTCTTGTTAAATTCAATAGAAACTCTTGAACTAAATCTATGTCCTTCAAGCTAATGATGGACGTGTTTATTTTGTTCAGTTAGGGGACTGATCCAAAGCCCACTTGAAGTCAATAGGAGACTTTCTACTGACTTCAGTGGACATTTAGTGGATAGTGCCTTAGTTAGAATTGTGTTACAGTCTTTATGAAACATTCCAGGATTTGTGTGGATCAATATTTGGGAAGGATCTCCCAGTCCACTACAAGTAAAACCTTGCCTATTAACCGAAGAGGAGATTAGTTTCCATTGACAGGGTTTTCTTTGTTTGTTTGTTTCAGAGATGAGCTGCTAGGTAGACACTCTGTTGCCAGCATGCATGCAGAAGACTGTGTAACCCACAGTAGACCCCCCCCCCCATTAGCAAACTTAAGTAGCCAAGAATATTAACAAACCGTATATTTCACAGAATCATAGAAACTGGAAGGGACCATGACAGGTCATCGAGTCCAGTTCCCTGCACTCATGGCAGGACTAAGTAGCCCTTCAATAGATGGGAAAAGAAAGTACAGGAAAGGGAATTTGTATAAGAAAGGGAATTATTGTATGACCAACAGCAAAACTTGAAACGTTACTTTCATCCACTCCTAATTTTTCCTTATGGACACTTTATCTTAGCACTGTATTTTTATTGCAGTCCTCCTTGAGTCCTTCTTGTGACCCACAGAGTGGGTTTGTGGTTACTTTTTAAGTGACACTGGATAAAGAGCCTGAGTATTTGGCCTGTTTGGACTTTGTGGTGTAAAGAAGGTACAGTGATCCAGTATGGCTCTGTCAATGCCTTGCTCTAGCTGCGACATCCAGATCTTCAGATGATTCTTTTATTGTTATGGCATGACACTTTATATTTGGGCTTAGTTCCACTCCCTCTAAACTCAGTACAGAGATTCCTCAATTACTTTAATAAATGTTGGATCCTCCTTTTGTGAGTCCAGTAACCAAAGGAGTTGAGGCTATTCTAGTGACAGAAACTCATTTTTTATCTAGCATGCCAGTAAAGATTTTCGTGGAATAATGCATAAGAGCCAATTTCTTCCTTCTGGTATTGTGCATCCAGGGAGCCTCAATGAGCTTTGCTGCAGTGACCATATGAAATTGCTCAGTTACCTTGGCTATGAAATTGGGAAATACTGCTCATTTCCTGGGGGAATGTGAAGTTAAATTTGTTTATGAGTCTAAGGTGTTTTCCACTGCTCAGATGGGAGGTGCTATAGACATGCACAATTTTATTCTTAAACTTCAGGGATTCTGTAGAAAATGGTACTCAGATCTGAACCACCACTGGATTTCAGTTCACAAAACAAACCCTGATCAATTAAATTTTGCAGAACAGAAGGAATTCCCATTTTTGTTTACCTCACAGCACACTAATGCCTCACCACCCCCCCACGGGGTCCCACAGCAGCAGCTCCGAAATGAGCCAGAAGCAAGCCTCTGTCTGGCCACAATAGAAGATGTGCTGAACTTGTCTCAGCTGGGAATCAGTCTTGCATATCTTTCATCTTCTATGCAGTGTAGCCTCTGTTAGCTTTCCCCATGGCAGCTAAATACATAAACCCCTAGAGAGAAATTTGCAAAATAGTAACTCTTTCTCTGGCCTTTAAGAGAATGAGGAGATTGCCCAATGAGCCGGGTGGCGTATGCGCAATGGTTGTCTTGCATTTAGTTCTGTTTTTGCCATCCTACCTAGTTCACTCTTCAATTGGAATCAGATGTGCTACTTAGTAGGACACTTTAATTCCTTCATTTTAGTGTCACTTCCCCATGTAAGCTCCTTGGGGCAGGGACCATCCTTCTAGTCTGGGTTTGTACAGTACTTATCTCCATAAGGTCTGGTCCATAACTAGGCCTCATTGGCATTACAATGATATTACTATTATTAATAATAATAGTGTTGATTGACTTCACCAACTCCCTGAGAAGTAACAAGGAATCCTGTGGCACTTTTAAAGACTGACAAATTTATCTACTGCATGAGTTTTTGTAGGTGAATCCCACTTCATCAGCTGGTAGAAATGGAAAACTTAAGAGTATAGAAGGGAAAAATAAATGCAGTGGAGGGTAAGTCACGAGATTGGTTAAATTATTTCAACAGATCAAACAGATTGTTTTGATTCAAACAGTGTGGAACAACAGATTAGAAGGTGAGGAGGTTGAAAGAGGGGGGAATCACCTTTTGTAGTAAGAAAACCAGATCACATCTCTGTTCAAAATCAAGTTTTTGGTATCAAATCTGCATATGAATTACAACTCTGCAACTTCCTTTGAAGCTCTGGTTTGAAGCTTCTCTGGTGTAGAACTACAACTGACCTGTTTTCACACAGTTTGCTGGGAGATTGAAGCGTTCCCCATTGGTTTTTAAATGTTTCCAGTTCTGATGTCAGATTTGCGTCCATTTACTCTTTTGTGCAGAGAGTCCTGTCTGTCCAGCATATAAGACAAAGTGGAATTGTCGGCATAAGATGGCTTGAATCACATTGGTGGATGGGCAGGTGAATCACCCCTTGACAGAGTAGCTGGTTTGATTAGGTCCTATGACGGTGTCATTCATGCAGATGTGTTGGCAGAGTTGGCAATGAGCTTTGTTGCAGGGATGTGTGCCTGCCTTACTGTTTCTGTTGTTTAATCTGTAGTTGCTGGTGAGTATCTGCTAAAGGTTGGGGGGACTGTCTGTGAGTGAGGAGGGTGTAGCTAGTTGAATTGTTATGGTCATTTGTACTTTTTTTTGTACTGCAATAGTGCATAAAGGCCCTAGTCCAGGGATCGATAACCCAAAAGATAAAAAGAGTCATTTTTTTAAAAAAAATTCTTCAATAACCAAGTGTTTTGAGAGCTGCAATAGGTGTAGCCTCCTGGTGGAGGGAGAGGGGCCAGGGCACCAGTCCGCTGCTGGGGGGGTGAGAAGAGCCCAGAGCCAGGATCAGGCCCCTGAAGGGTCCCCCAGTGGTGGTGGGGAGCCCACAGCTTGATGTGGGCCACCTGCATGGTCGTCTGATGATGGAGGCCTGGATCCTGGAGCCTTAAGGGGGCTGTAGTAGCCCTTGGGGAGGAAGGGGTTAACACTCTGGTCAGTGAGTCCCAGGACAGCCAATAGGAACAAAGCACAGGTTTTTGAATTGGAGCAGCAGCTTTGCCTGTACCTGTTCTGGATGCAGCAGAGCTCCTGGAAGGATCAGGAGGAGGCCAGAGGGGCCTGAGGAAGAATCTAGCAACATCCTTACCAAAGATAAGTTAAATTTGTTACTGACCAGGCATGGGTAAAACAGGGAATGTTTACTTAGACGCGGTCAGGGTATTTTCTTTGGTTTTGGCTTGTTTTTTGGAGTTCTCTGTGCTGAGCACATGTACTCCCCCCCCCCCCCATTACCCTGTAACTACGTAAGTTAATTCCCAGAGAAGCAACTCTCTGTGTTTATCATCTGTTCTTTTTGATTAAAGAGTTTACCTTTTAAGTAAGTTCTTGTTCTGTGTCCTGGAAGGGCAAGAGGTTTGTGTGCACGTGCCTTAGACTGCACAGCCAGCTACTAGAGGGAACCCTGTTCCAGTTCCAGCTCGTATTACAGCTGGGGTCCAGCCACTTTCCTGAGAGAGGATTAAACAAGACTGCAAGTACCTCACAGGGAGGAATTCCCATGTGCACCTTCCTGGGTCTCAAGAGGTTTTTTTGCATTTGGGTGGTGGCAGTGATACCACTCCAAGGTCAGGAATTGGAGGCTTTGGAGACTTTTAAGAGCAGGCTTTAAGGCCAGTGGCTTTTAAGGCCTGTTGCAGGCCCCCACCTTCTGCACTCAGAGTGCCAGAGTGGGGAAAAAGCCTTAACATAGTGGCATAGTGGTGTGGACTTTTTTGAACCAGAAGCACAAACCTCAGGATTTTTTAAAGGACACTTTTTTTTTTTCCTGTGGGGTAGTGGACATTTTGGGAGAATTTTTTTTCTTCACCTTCCTGTCTTGCTTTTTGGTTTTTCTTTTTCTTTTGCTGCCTGGGAAAAAGGCATGCATGGGGTTTAACTGGCAAAGCCAGGGAGTCCAAAACAAGTAGTTTATTTTTTTTCTAGCTTTTGTGGCAATGGGATAGGCCAGAATAAGGCAGGAAAGCAGCCCAGTGAATGTGGTTGCGGTGGGGCAGAGGAGCCATGGAGACACCAGCCCCAGATCAGTCCCAGAAGTCCAACTCCAAGGCAGACATGTGGAGTGGGGATGAGGAAGCTTGTAATAAGCCTGTGGAGGCAGGAGTGGATAGGAGCAGCTATGTCCCTTCCATACCACAAGGGCCAAGCTGGGAGGCTGTCTTTAAGACAGGAAGATCTCTAACTAAGAGCGAGATGGAGTTCTTCCTAGAGATGAGGTGCATAGAAGCAGAGGAGAAGGAAAAGCAGTGGCGCTTTGAGCTGGAGAAAGCTGAGAAACTGGATGCTGCAGATACACCAGCTTCTTCTATTGCATTCCTACCCTACCTTATGCTCTCCAACCCAAGAAATACCCAGTATACCAGGTAGGAGATGATGTGGAGGCCTTCCTAGAAAATTTTGAAAGGGCCTGCCTTGGGAACAGCATCTCCCCAGACCACTACATGGTGGAGTTGAGGCCACAGCTCAGTGGACCCTTAGCAGAAGTGGCAGCTGAAATGCCTAGAGAAACCATGAACAATTATGAACTCTTTAAATGAAGGGCCAGAATGAGGATGGGGATGACTCTTGAACATGCCTGTCGCCGGTTCAGAGCCCTAAGGTGGAAGCCAGGCGTGGCATTCACCCAACATGCCTACCAGATTGATAAAAATTGGAATGCCTGAGTATCAGGGGCACAAGCTAAAACTGTGGAGGAGCTCTCTGTCCTAATAAGGCTGGAACAGTTCCTAGAGGGCGTTCCTGAAGAAATACAAAGATATATCCTGGATGGGAAGCCCAAATCTATATCAGAGGCGGGGGAGATTGGAGCCAGATGGGTGGAAGTGACAGAGAGGACCCGAACTGGTAGCAGTTTGTGGAGGTCCCGGGGGCGGTGTCCAGAGACAGCATATCACCACCAGGGACAACCCAAGGGCCGACCTCACAAGGAGGAGCCTGCTACAGCAAAAGGGAAGCCTCAGACACCTTCTCATCCCACAGCCCCATTCTCCAGCAACAAGCCTCCCTCTGGTGACAAACGAGCTGGGCAATGTTTTCAATGTAATGAGCTGGGGCATGTGAAGGCCAACTGCCCCAAGAGCACTAACAGAGTGCAGTTCATTACACCAGAGTCACACCAAGAGCCCCCACACCCAGATGCCTCACAGATACCCTCAGAGCGAAGGGAGACTGTGAGTGTGGGCGGGAAGAAAGTTATTGTGTGGAGGGACACAGGAGCACAAGTGTCATCTATTCACCAGTCCTTAGTGGACCCCAAACTCATCAACTTACAAGCCCAAATAACAGTTCGACCCTTCAAGTCAGACTCTTTTGACCTGCCTACAGCCGAATTGCCTGTTAAGTACAAAGGCTGGTCAGGGACCTGGACTTTTGCAGTCTATGATAATTATCCCATTCCCATGCTGTTGTGAGAGGACTTAGCAAACCATTTGAGGCTAGCCAAAAGGGTGGGCACAATCACCCATAGCCGGGCTAAGCAGTTCTCGACACCTAACCCAGTTAGTGAGCCTTCCACGAAGGCTCAGCCTGTGTTCCCTGATGCCACAGCACCTGAGGCCCAGAAGGAGGTGGCAGACCCGGATCCAAACCCAGCATCTACAACAGCTGCAACACGATGTCCTGCACTGGCAGGGAGCATTTCCCAACCAGCAGAGGCAAACATATGGCCTGCATCGCTTCCAGAGGGAACAAATGCAAGCCCACAACCCAGCAGGGAGCTGACATCCCCAGTATCAAAGGAGCAGTTCCAGGCTGAGCAGGAAGCAGATGAGAGCCTCGAGGGAGCTTGGAGGTTGGCACGGAGTAACCCATCACCTCTCAGCTCATCAAATAGGTCCAGGTTTGTTGTTGAGAGAGGACTGTTATACAAAGAGACTCTCTCTGGTGGGCACAAGAAGGACTGGCATCCTCAGAGACAGTTGGTGGTTCCGACTAAGTACAGGACAAAGCTTTTGAGCTTAGCCCATGATCATCCTAGTGGCCATGCTGGAGTGAACAGGACCAAAGACCATTTGGGACAGTCATTTCACTGGGAAGGGATGGGCAAGGATGTTTCTAACTTTCTCCGGTCTTGTGAGCTGTGACAGAGAGTGGAAAAGCCCCAAGACCAGCTCAAAGCCCCTCTTCAGCCACTACCCATAATAGAGGTCCCATTTCAGCGTGTAGCTGTGGATATTCTGGGTCCTTTTCCTAAAAAGACACCCAGAGGAAAACAATACATATTGACATTCATGGATTTTGCCACACGACGGCCGGAAGCGGTAGCTCTAGGCAACATCAAGGCTAAGAGCTTGTGCCAGGCTCTGACAGATATTTTTGCCAGGGTAGGTTGGCCCTCAGAAATCCTTACAGATTCAAGAGCTAATTTCCTGGTGGGGACCATGAAACTTCTTTGGGAAGCTCATGGGGTTACCACTTGGTTGCCACCCCTTACCACCATCAGACAAACGGCATGGTGGAGAAATTTAATGGAACTTTGGGAGCCATGATACGCAAATTTGTAAATGAACACTCCAATTATTGGGACCTAGTGTTGCAGCAGTTACTCTTTGCCTACAGAGCCGTTCCGCATCCTAGTTTGGGGTTTTCACCCTTTGAGCTCGTTTATGGTCGGGAGGTTAAGGGGCCATTACAGCTGGTGAAGCAGCAATGGGAGGGGGTTACATCTTCCCCAGGGACTAACATTTTGGACTTTGTAGACAAACTGCAGAACACAATCAGAGACTCTTTAGCCCTTGCTCGAGAGAAGCTGCAGGATGTTCAGCAAGAGCGAAAGGCCTGGTACGATAAACATGCCACAGAGCAGTCCTTCAAGGTAGGCAACCAAGTCATGATCCTGAAGGTGCTACCAGCCAACAAAATGGAAGCATCCTGGGACGGACCATTTATTGTCCAAGAACGCCTGGGAGTGGTGAATTACCTCATAGAGTTCCCAGATCATAACCTTAAGCCTAAGGTGTATCATGTCAACTCTCTAAAACCCTTTTATTCTTGACTAATCAAGGTTCTTCAGTATACAGCAGAGGAGAGAGAGGAGGCTGAGTGGCCTAAAGGCATTTACTATGAAGGGAACAGTGATGGGGGTGTTGAAGAGGTGAGCCTCTCCATGAACCTTGGCTGCAAGCAGTGACAACAGATCAAGGAACTGTGTACCAGCTTTGCATCTATGTTTTCAGCTATCCCAGGATGGACTGAATGGGCACACCACTCCCTTGACACAGGTGAAGCCTCTCCAGTCAGAGCCTAACCTTACCGGATGTCTCCTCCAGCCAAAGCTGCTGTAGAGAAGGAAATCCAAGACATGTTAGCAATGGGCATCATATGCGCTTCTGAAAGTGTCTGGGCCTCTCCCATGGTCTTAGTCCCCAAACCGGATGAAGAAATCCACTCTTGTGTGGACTACTGTAAGCTAAATGCCATAACCTGCCCAGAAAACTACCCAATGCCACGCACAGATGATCTACTGGAGAAGTTGGGACGAGCTCAGTTCATCTCTGCCTTAGATTTAACCAAGGGGTACTGGCAGGTACCACTGGATGAATGAGCCAAGGAAAAGTCTGCCTTCATCACACACCTAGGGTTGTACGAGTTCAATGTGCTCCCTTTTGGGCTAAGGAATGCCCCCATCACCTTCCAGAGACTTGTTGATAGCCTTCTAGATGGCTTTGGAGAATTTGCAGTAGCCTACCTTGATGATGTGGCTGTATTCTCTGACACATGGGTAGAACACCTGGAGCACCTCCAAGCTGTCTTCCAGCGCATAAGGGAGGCAGGACTAATGGTTAAGGCTAGAAAGTGTCAAATAGGCCTGAACAGGGTAAGTTACCTTGGACAACAGGTGGGTCAGGGGACTATTAACCCTCTACAGGCTAAAGTAGAGGCTATCCAGAACTGGCCTGTCCCTAAGTCAAAAAAACAAGTCCAATCCTTCTTAGGCTTGGCAGGATATTACAGACGATTTGTACCAAACTACAGCCAGATCGCTGCTCCATTGACAGACTTCACAAGAAAAAAACAACCAAATGCAGTTAAGCAGACTAAGGAGTGTCAGGAAGCCTTTAAGCAACTGAAGGCTGTCCTTATGTCTAACCCTGTACGTAGAGCCCCAGACTTCGACAAACTATTCCTTGTGACCATGGATGCATCAGAGTGTGGTGTGGGAGCAGTTTTAATGCAGAGAGGACCAGATCACCAATATCACCCTGTTGTGTTTCTCAGCAAGAAATTCTCTGAGAGGGAAAGCCACTGGTCTGTCTTACAGAAGGAATGTTATGCCATTGTGCATGCTCTGGAAAAGTTACGCCCATATATTTGGGGTAGGCGGTTCCACGTGCATACTGACCATGCGGCACTGAAGTGGCTTCACACAGTAAAAGAAACAAACAAAAAACTTCTTCGGTGGAGCTTAGCCCTACAAGGCTTTGATTTTGAAATAGAACACATTTCAGGAGCTTCTAACAAGGTGGCTGATGCACTCTCCCGGGAAGGTTTCCTAAACCCAGATGGTTAAAAACGGTTCAGATAGTCTAAATCTGTTTCTTTTGTGGGTGAAAATTCTGTAGCTGTATATGTGACTTCAGTGACTTTTGTATGTGTACATTGTACTGTATTAACCCTGTTCTTTCCTAGTCCCAGGAAGAAATCACAGCCAGTGTGGGTCCAGCCTACACCAGGCTGCCCAGCACCAGCGGTGATTTGGGGGGCGTGTAGTAACCCTTGGGGAGGAAGGGGTTAACACTCTGGTCAGTGAGTCCCAGGACAGCCAATAGGAACAAAGCACAGGTTTTTGAATTGGAGCAGCAGCTTTGCCTGTACCTGTTCTGGATGCAGCAGAGCTCCTGGAAGGATCAGGAGGAGGCCAGAGGGGCCTGAGGAAGAATCTAGCAACATCCTTACCAAAAATAAGTTAAATTTGTTACTGACCAGGCATGGGTAAAACAGGGAATGTTTACTTAGACACGGTCAGGGTATTTTCTTTGGTTTTGGCTTGTTTTTTGGAGTTCTATGTGCTGAGCACATGTACCCCCCCCCCCCAACTACCCTGTAACTATGTAAGTTAATTCCCAGAGAAGCAACTCTCTGTGTTTATCATCTGTTCTTTTTGATTAAAGAGTTTACTTTTTAAGTAACTTCTGGTTCTGTATCCTGGAAGGGCAAGAGGTTTGTGTGCACGTGCCTTAGACTGCACAGCCAGCTACTAGAGGGAACCCTGTTCCAGTTCCAGCTCGTATTACAGCTGGGGTCCAGTCACTTTCCTGAGAGAGGAGCAAACAGGATTGCAAGTACCTCACAGGGAGGAATTCCCATGTGCGCCTTCCTGGGTCTCAAGAGGTTTTTTTGCATTTGGGTGGTGGCAGCAATACCACTCCAAGGTCAGGAATTGGAGGCCTTGGAGACTTTTAAGAGCAGGCTTTAAGGCCAGTGGCTTTTAAGGCCTGTTGCAGGCCCCCACCTTCTGCACTCAGAGTGCCAGAGTGGGGAAAAAGCCTTGACAGAGGCAGCTGAAGAGCCACTTGGGCTCCAGTGCTGCAGGTTGCAGACCCCTATCCTAGCTAGTCAGCAAGTTTGCAGATGACAGTCAGCTGGGGGAGTGGTAGATATGCTTGAGGGAAGAGATAGGATACAGAAGGGCCTAGAAAAATGGAAGGATTCGTTCCAAAGAAACCTGATTAGATCCAACAAGGACAAGTGCAGAATCGTGCATTTAGGACAGAAGAATCCCACGTACTACAGGCTGGGGACTAACTGGTGAAGTGGCCATTCTGCAGAAAAGGACCAGGGGCAGGGGCATCACCGAATCCCAGCGCCTGAGCCCTGGGTCCACCGCTAGGCTGCCCATGGCAGCAGAATGCGCATGTGGCTTGGGCCCTGAGTCCCGCACACCAACCCCTGGGTCTTTTCTCAGGCCAGCAGAGCTTCTGACCTGGGGATTACAATGGACAAGATAAGGGATATAAGTGTACTCTTACTGCCAAAAAGGCTAACAGCATATTGGGCTGAATGAGTAGGAGCACTGCCAGCAAATTGAGGGAACCGATTACACCCCTCTATTTGACAGTTGGGAGGCCACATCTGGAGTATTGTGTCTGCCTGCCCCCCCTGCCCCCCCCCACACAGAAAGGACCTGGACAAACTGGAGTGAGTCCAGCAGAGATCACCAAAACTGATTAGAGGGCTGGAGCACATGATTTATGAGGAGAGGCTGAGGGAATTAGGCTTATCTAGTCCAGAAGGGAAGATTGAGAGAGGATTTGATAACAGCCCTTATCTACCTGAAAAGGGGTTCCAGGGAGGATGGAGCCAGGTCATTGTTAGCGGCAGTAGGTGTCAGAACAAGGAGCAATGGTCTCCAGTTGTAGTGGGGACGTCAAGTTTGGATATTAGAAAAGCTCTTTCACTCAGAGGGTGGAGAAGCACTAAAAGAGGTTACCTGTGGAAATAGTGGAATTTCCATCCTTAGAGATTTTGAAGGGACAGCTTGACAAAGCCCTGGCTGGGATGATTTCCTTGGGATTGGTCCTGCTTTGTACTAGATGACCTCCTGAGGTCCCTTCCAGCCTGAACTTTCTACAATTCTATGATCAAGGGGAAGTGCTGTACACAAAAGTAAACTTGTAAAAGGACAGTTCCTACCCCAAAGAGTGCACAACCACAGTAAAATTGTTTTAAAAAGCAATTTGTCCCTTCTGTAATAATTTGTAGCATTCATCCCATCCCTGCGACTTCGATAGCTAGTACTATGTCCATATTAAAGATAAAGGAAAAGAAGGTAGGAGGTGATTAATGTTTGCAAACATGAGTGCCACCTAAATAGTACCTTGGTTTGTATATATTCTGACCAGTGGCAGATCCCATTCACTTCACTTCAGTGGAGGGCAAAGATAGCCAGCTCCAGAAATATGACCACTGATTTGGGTGTTTCACATTTGGTCCACACAATTCATAATTTTGGCCTGATTGTCTTGTCCAAGGCTTAGACACAACACTGAAAGAAGTGTGATTAGACTGTATGGACATGATCCAAAGTCCAGTGGATGGGAATGAAATAAAAACTCCCATTCAGTTTAACAGGATTTGTATAAGACTATTAGATCACAGTTTACTCCTGCACGATCTAATCCTATGAGGTGCTGAGTGCTTTCTGGGTGGTGCTGAAATCTAAGGGTGCTTAGGATTTGTCAGGAGGCACCTGTGCTTTGCAAGATTGAGCTGCAAGTCATGCTTCTCTTAATCAAAATTGCTTTTGGGAAAAATAAATCCTTCCCCAAAATATGCTATCTTTGAAAAACCAATCTGCCTTTGCAAGACAGGCTATAATTGAATCCCAGCTGAATGCAGTTGCTACTGGGGTGAGGTGCCAATGTCATGAACAGCATCTGGGAAACCACAGAGAACCACACAGTAGAGTCATACAAGCTAAGGAGTGATTTTAAAAAAGAAAAAAAAAATGAATACAGAAAAGTAAATAGAGCATTTGAGGCCAGAATAGCAGCAGTGGAGAAAATGGTGGATAAGTCTCACCCTCCAAAAACCTTCACCTTGACAAGCATCTAGCAGATTCCCTGCAACTATGACTCTTCCACATCCTCCATGTCTAAGTGTTAGTCCTAGCTTGTTTACTTCTCCGCCCCATCTCCCCGAGGAATATGATTCACACGTTTTCAGATTTATTTGAGCAAAACGCAATAAATATGCTGCTTCAATTTTAACTGCTGGAATGTAGCCAGGTTTTTTAATGAATCTGGCCTGTGCTATTGAAGTGGTCCGGGAACTCAAAAGCTCTGGGCACTGTTAGATTATACACGCACACACATCTCCCCCCACCAATCATTCCCTTGGGCCTCCATGTATCACATGAGACTGCAGGTTTTTCAGATTCAGCTCTGGTTAAAATTAGCAAAAGCCTTTATTATTCAAGCGGAGGAAGGATTCCTATCACGGCTGCCTAGAACTGCCTTTTTTTTTTTTTGTTGGATTTGCTTCATTAACCTATTATGGTTCAGTTTTATCATCTGTTTTTCTTTGTTTTGCTAAAAAAATAATAACTGGGTTTCATCCTGTCAACACAGAATTTTAATCACCGGTGCTTGAGGAACATTACATTAATTTGTAGCGGCACCACTGTGGGTTTTTTTGTGCAATTGGCATTCTTGTGATTTTAGCCTTTTAACTGACATTCATTCACAAGGGGACATTCAAATTTCCACCAGTCAAGATACTGTAGTTTGGCAAACCTGATATTCCTGTTTAATAGAGAAGTGTTTAAACAGCTTTCAACAAGTATCTAATTTTTATTACCAGAGTGTCAAAGTTAATGGAAAGGGGATTTTAGCACCAAAATATAAGGGTGCTGCATTCATAAATGTGGATAAATATAATTGAATGGAAGTGCTCGATTAACTGACCCTGCAAACAAAAACATAGTAAAGAGCATTTGTTAATGTTTACAAACAAAAGTAGTGTAGTTTGGGAGCAATATAAATATTCTTGTATATAAGTATAAAGAGCATGGGTTTCCAGTTGTGCCAAATTAATCACTGGAATGCATAGACAAATGAAGTACTGTTTCGTTGGTGCATGAAGGACCAGCTTTTGATGGCTGTGCAGACTTTGATGGAACTAATCAAGGTGCTAACCATCATGATTAAGTTCCAAAGGGGCAAGCGTGTTAGAATAGTTCAGTAAAACAAAAAAGGAGTCCTGCGGCACTTGAAGACTAACAAATTATTTATTTCATGAGCTTTGGTGGGAGAAAATCCCACTTCCTCAGATGCTTTGAGATGGGATAACTCAAAGAATGGGAAGAAATAAACGCAGGAAACTAACAGCAAATCTATTTTTTGACCTCATCTTCCTCTGTATGCTGTTCCCCAGTGTTTTAATCTTAACTACTGCTTTGATTTGCTGTTAGAGTGGCTACGTCTATGCTAGATGACTAAGATAAGTTGACTTAATAAGGTTGACTTAAAGTTGACCTTAATAGGTCGATTTAGAGAGGCCCCATTTGTTTAAGTTGAGTTTATAAAGTTGACTTAAGCCAGGGGACCCATTTAAAGTTTACTTAATAAAGTTGGCTTTAAGGGGTCCCCTGGCTCGAGTCATCTTTATAAAGTTGACTTAAATGACTCTTCTCCCTTAAATCAACTTTATTGAGTCAACTTTAATGGCCATATTTTGTTAAGTAGACTTAATAAAGTCAAATTAACCCTTAAAGCTGACTTTAAGGGTGAGAGTTATTAAGTCGACTTAAGCAAGTGCTTAAGTCAACTTAATGAACTACAAATGTGGCCAGGTAGTTGCTTAAGTCAAATTAAGCCTAGTTAAGTTGACTTAAGCCTCCTGTATAGACATAGTGAGTGTGACCTGATCCTATGACTTACACTTCCCTGCATTTATTTCTTCCCCTTCTGTAAGTTGCACCATCTTCGAAGCGTCTGATGAAGTGGGATTTTCTCCAATGGAAAGCTCATGCAATAAATAAATTTGTTAGCCTTTAAGAGCCACAGGACACTTTGTTTGTCATCAAGAGTAAGAGAATTAAAATCTAGGCCTGAGTGCTGAATAAAGACAAGGACTTTGTAGCACTCTTAATTCCTAGTTCCAAAGTGGTAGCGATGTTAGTCCAGTTCAGCAAGCAAACAAGGAGTCCTGTGGCACTTTTAAAGATTAACAAATGTATTTATCACATGGCCTTTTGTGTAAGAAAATTCCACTTTGTTAGATGTTTGAAAAGCGCATGAGATAAATAAATTTGTTAGTCTTAAAATGTGCCACAGGACTCCTAGTTGTTACCTAGCTGAATTGTCAACCTGCTGTGCAAAATGAAGCATTTCTTCTATGATAACACTATTTTAACATTGTTATTCTGTGGCCAATGCCAGCTGACTAATGGTGCTCTCAGGCCAGACAAGGGTCCAGACCACAAAATCCCCACCGTATGTGGAAAGAAAAGTCACCCTCCCTGGTAGCATCAGCAGAGAGAAGGCATGGATGCAAAGAATATTGGAGAAGGGTTCAGCAGTCAGGATGGGATAGTCCCATCTACTGAGGCTTAGGGGGAAAAGGGAGTCTAGCTGTGGGGCCTGTGAGGTCAATAAAATGTCCCAGGAAGAGAACCCTAAGAGGAGGAGCAGGGGCCAGTCGCCTGAGTAGGGGAAGCTCTACAGAAACAGCTGAAGCACTCTGCTGCTTTTGGGCAGATTATAAGGCCCCAGTGCTTGGATGGACTGTTGTAAATAAATGGTGGCGGACCACACACTCTCAATAAAGTGCACAGGTTAAGCACAGGAGTGGTTGTAGATGTGGTTTGTGGGTTAAGGGCCCCAACAACAAGGGGCGAGCAAGTGCAGCCTGTTACAGTTATGGCAACACTTCTCCCCACCAAAAACCATCTATCTGGAGCAAGGCAGGAGGGCAGGAAAGAGGTTGGGGCAGCACTGAAAATTTGACACGGCTGACTGTGCTCTGCATTGATCTATGGATAATCTGGCAAGTGCTGAAATTCACAGGGATTTTAATGTATTTATTTGTTTGCTTGTGCACTTCAGAAAGATGATAAAAAGCACAAACAAAAGACAGGAAATTAAAATTTATGTAAACACTGTGGTTCCCAGAGCAGCTATAAATGAACAGCATTGCACCTATAGAAGAAGACATAAAAGTTAATACCATGTGCAGCAATAGCAGCCACTGCCTACGTGCACTTGGGACCAGGTTATATTTGCTGTGGGACCCATCATTTTTAATGTTTTGACTTTTATGCTTTTAAAATCTGAAACATAACATTGCATGACTGTCAGGGAGGAGGAGGAGGTTTTCTTGATACAGGAGTGGTTATTTGCATTGAATGGGCCACAGATTATGTCTTTCTATATGACAAATACTGTAAACAGAAGCTGCATCATGGGCATTTGAAGATTTTTGAAGTCTTGTTGCAAGGGTGTTTATATACACTCATTTTATACCAGCAAAACAGATCACAGGAATGAAGAACAGTCCAGAATCTCCTATTGTAACAGGGCCATTTTTACAACAACGGTGAATTACAGAGCATGGAAATTAAATAGCTTTGCTGCACATAAAGGTGGGAGTTCTGTAAGGGATAACTAGATATTCTGGAACCACAAGTTTGAAACCAGACAGGGTTCAATCAGCTCTTTATCTTTTTGCAGTTGCTGTCTGATGTGGCCTTGATTCTCCACTCTGTGGAGTAGTCCTTTGCACCTGTGGTTGTCAGATGCTGCCAAATCAGAATGGATTTTGCAGTCCTTTGACATAGGTGTGTGTCTGTTCAATGGAGAAACAAAATAGGATTATGTCCACTGATTTCCATAACGAGTGCTTTCTCTGTATGTTTTCTCTTTATGTTTCCCATTCTGTGAGTTCCCTATCTTCAAGTGTCTGATGAAGTGGGATTTTCTACCATGAAAGTTCATGTGATAAATAAATTTGTTAGTCTTTAAAAGTGCCAAGACTCCTTATTTGTTTCACTGAACTAGGCTAACACAGCTCTCCATTTGGAATGTCTCTGTGTGTATGTTTCTGTCGTGGGGTCCTGTACAATGGAACTTTTAAAACTGGAATCGACGTCTTCTCTGTTTATCCAGTGGATGCACTGGAGTTCATGTGCAAAATGAAAATACTGTCTGTGGGGAAAAAAGAGTCCCCTTTTTTGGCGGAAAATTTAAAAACGTAAGCCTTTTCAGATAGCTGTTCTTGTGGCATTTTAGCTGAGAGTGGGCTTTACCTTGGGCCTTTGGCAAAAATTCCCATTTCTCTTGGCTGCCATGTCAGTGAGGCTGCAAGTATGATTCTTACATATGCTTATAGTAGGGTTACTGTTGCCACCTCTAAGACACAAAACACCTCCTCTGGGATGAGACCATGAGCCTGGACAACTGGCTGTGAGTACTGAGCACTCTTACAACTTTCCCAGGACAGCTACCACCAAAAGGAAATAATCCTGGAAAAACCTGGACAGGTGATAACCGTGGCATATAGGGCCACATTGGGACTAACCCTTGCGTGTGTGTTTAAGGATTGAGGAGAGCTGCCTGAAGGACTAGCTACATTTGCTCCTCCTGAGCACTCCTGACTCTTCAGTACTATGATTGCTTGCTGATACTGCAGTTGGGGTGCAAGCTGGGGCAAAAGGGGCTGGGAGGAAGTGTTAGGAGATCCCTGGAAAGACCTAGAGATAAGAAGGCATCTTCAGTGTGCAAGTTTTATTGGGTCTGCAAAACCCATTATCTTACTACAGAGCCATGTAGTGCCACGTTGTCTAATAAGTATTCACATACATAGAAATCTCTGACATACGGAGCACCCTTGTAGCACGAGGCAGGACTATGAATGACCATAAATGGGAGTGGAAGTTGTGCCCTGTAACAGGATCCTACTGAGGGCACTCTAGGCAGGTCTGGAAGACGTTGCACATCACTGAGGCAGAATGTCCCCTAATGGTGTACCAGGTCGGTGGAGTCATGCACCACCTGCTATGGAAACTGGGGTTGTAATCCACTGAATATCTCGTACAGTGTTTTGAGATCCCCCGGCTCAGAGAGAGTTGTACGCCTGTATGATACTATTACTGCAACAGGAAATAGATTGGGATGAATCATATTCTGCCTGCTGCTCCAACACTTCAAAGCAGTTGTAAAACCAGATCTAGTTACCTGAGTATTCCTTCCACAAAAGCAAAACCTTCTGAAAATGTAGAGCCATCATAGCACCACATACACTGCTTCCTTCATGTCCTTAATATAAGAGAAAGCTTTCCATGGAAATGGGGCCAAAACACCCTTGTACCATGGGCTGCCAGGAAAAATTAGAGCAGGCTTTAGACCAGACCAGCCCCAGACCTACTCAAGGCATGTAGAGGAGTCTTACATTTACCTTTGCCCCAACCCCATAATCTTGTTCCAAGCATAGACACACAAAAGATGTAACCAGTTTAACACTATGAGGCCCCAATGGTACAACTGTGCGGGAAGTTACAGATCATTTCTGTCTCAACAATGACAGGCTTTGAAGACAGACCTGTAGTCTGTAACTTGATGCTCTGTTCATGTGTGCTCTGTGAATGAGGAAACTAGAGTTTAACTGAGGTACTGTACTGTGCCTATTCAAGACGGAGTGTGAACAGCTCCGTTGATGTAGCAGAACAAATGAGAGAAAGATGGGGACACTGTGGCAAGGGAAGGAGACCAAGGAAAAAGAGGAAAACAGAGAGGAAGAGTAATGGAGAGTGAGGAAAGGCAGTGTGATCCAACTGAGAGGACCCTAGACTGAAATTCAGGAAATTTGAATATGCCACTGGTTTCACATGAGAAAATGGAAATGTCACAATTGGGGCTTCTACACTAGAGTACAAGACCCACAGCATGGCTGTTGATGGCCCAGGTCAACTGGCTTGGGCTCATGGGGCATTTAAATAACTTTGCAGACATAGTTAACATTTCTCTGCATTTCTCTTTCTCATCTCACCATTTTTTTTCTCTTGTCTGTTTAGCCTATAAATTCTTGGGGACAGGCAGTGTCTCTCACATTGTATGTATACAATGTCTAGCAAAATGGAACACCAGTATTTGTTGGGGGTGTCTAAAAGAGACAAATAATTAAGAAAAGTCATGGGCAAGACTGATGTTCTCCTTTTGCAAAATTCCCACTCTTCTGGGACAAGTAATTCTTCTGAAGGGCAAATGAACTGTCATTAGTATTTCTGTTAGTAGGATGACTGATGATAACAGACAGGTGAGTAGATTTTGTGCCTGGGCTGGTAAATTTTCTTTTAATTTTTGCATGGCTATGCTAAACAATTCAAAAATTGCATGTCAAATGACTCTAGAATGTTTAAAAAGCACAGAACACATTTCACCCTTGTGATGATGAGACGACCAACTCCATAAACATAAACACCAAATGATTCCCTAAGCGTACATTGTTTTCTTCATTCAGTGATTCGGTGCTTACATCAGCAGATTACTTTTTTTTTTTTTTATGTGACTTCACTACTTCCTTCATTTCCAAGGATTCATATTCTTAGAGGAAAACAGGTTTTGTTAGGGAACAAAAACATCTTTTAGGGTGAAATTCCCATTGGGTTGGGGGGCCTGGCTCAGAACTTTAACTGGACTGGGAACCTTGTGTGCTGTTTCATTCATAGTGCCTTCTGCTATTTTTGAGTTACCAACAAAGAGAGCAGATTAGGAAATTACTACTGGAAAAACATGAGAAGAAAGTAATTGTTTAGCTTTGTAAGGTAAATAATCGTATTTGGCCATTTTGTCCACTTTATTTTAGCTTTAGGCAATGGACAAGAAGAGACGATGAAGGATGCTTGAGGTGATTTGTACTTAGGCTTCCTATATTGTGCCATCAGTTCCCTCTCTTACTCATGAGAACTGTGCGTGCTTACAATTACACAGATTTCCCGCAAGGTGCTGTTGTTTTTTTTTTTCTCAATTGCAAGTGTGCATGCCAGTTGTTTATGCTCTGCCTGTTATAAGCATAAAATCACACATTCTCTGATACCAAACAGGAAGAACTTGTTGATTAAAAGAACCAGACTTGCTCTATTTTACTCTCAGTGTAGGGGGGTCTATAAGGCTATGTCTATGCCTAAAACCTTAGTTCGGACTTCCTTAGTCTGAACTAAGTAGTTCAAAGTTAGTTGAACTGAGCACATTTTTTTTTTTTTTAGTTTGTACTAGCTTTTTAGATTGAACTAAAAGAGCATGTCTTGTTTGAACTAAAAGTTAGTTTGATCTAAAAAACCATGCTTCTCAGTTTGAACTAACGGCTAGTTCGAACTTATTTAGTTCAGACTAGCATGTCTACATTGTGTTATTGCACACTTTTATTTTATCATAAAAAGAGGACAAATATTGATCCTACTAATGTCAGATTCTAATAATTAAAGTTACCATGAAAATTTAGGCCCATAGAGTAAAAACTTAGTTGCTGCTCGACGTAGAAGACTGCAGGCTAGGGGTGAGTTATTTAAAATCCTGACCATGCCGCACTTCTCCCTGCCATCCCCAACCATGCTATGCTTCTCCCCACCGTCCCAACTCCCTCATGAATCCCTAGGATGGGGCTGCTTTCCTACATTGATTTGATGATGTTCTTCCAGGAGCCACCATTTTTCATTTAAGAGCCGCATGTGGCTCCCGAGCCACAGTTTGGCCACGCCTGATATATATATTTTGTTCAAACTACCCAAAAGCTAATGTAGACAGGGTTCAAATTAGTTCAGACTAAACTTGCTTAGTCTGGACTAATTTGCTAATGTAGACATAGTCTAATATTCTATAAGAGCTATGAAAACTGTCACCTTCCTTTTCCACTTGCTCACTCATGTGATCCAGTGCCCTGCACTATAGCCATTTACTTTCCATAGCTGAGGGGTCACGTTTCTGAAGTCGTCAACATTATTCATGAATTGGTGGCAAGGGCTGTTCAATATAGTGAGATGTTGCTTCATCAGAAGTGGCTTTCAGCCTAGCAAATTAGAGGCTGAAACCAGGAACTAAACCTAGAGATTCCTGCTTGGTAAGAAACAATTGTACCAGTATGACATCAATCCAGCCCAACAAACTTCTTTAAAAGGACAATCCAAAATACTGCAAGTGGGTGAACTTGAAGTATAAGAGCAGATTTTCCAAACAGTAAAAACCTAGGGCCAAATGCACTTTGATGCCAAAATTACTGATGTATTTCTAGAAAGCAATCATTTCCCTTCTCAGCCTTCATTTTGCTAGGCTGAATCAGTTCTGGTCTTCTCTCATAAGACAGGTCTCCATTCTCGTGGTCATCTGTGCATCCTGTCAATGCATCTGTTCCAGTCTGAATTCACCTTCCTTGAACAGGGGTGACCAGAATTTTAGTGGTAAATTTTCTTTGCAGTGTTCAAATTGTGTTGAATGCTTCAAGGGCAACACTTTCAAACTTGGGCGTCTGAAGTTAGGCACCTAACTCAAGATTTAGGCCTCAGTACTGTGGGAGTTCTAAGCCCTGAGCAGCTCTGAAACCAGGCATCCTATTTAGGTGTTTGAATATGGATTAAAATACCTAACTTATTTCAAAGATGCAGGTTTGAAAATCTGTGCTTTGCAACTCTTTAAAGTTCATTGTGTTTTTCCACAGTTCTGTGGCCTCATGAAATGTTCAGTCATCCTGTTTATTTCAACAGGTTCTGCCAATTCCGACCCTTCCATTTTCATACCATTACTACACTACCTCAAACAAAAAGAACAGTTATCATAAAAACTCAATAATTTCATAATGTCGTTTGTTCTTTCTTCTGCTACTTTTTGGATATTTAAGGGGAATGTATTTGCAAATTGGTATTCCTTTCCCTATTTTGACTGCTTGATGCAATATAATATAGATATCATAATGTGTAAGACAGTTTATTGTGTGAAGATCCTAAATCCTCCCAATGTAACCTTAGTAAATAGGAAAGCTAGAGATGGGCCTGCACCAACTGTCTGGGTCAGAATACACCAAAATATTAGGAAAACATAGATCTACATATGAAGGATTGTTTATGACGACAGCATAACTGCAAATGCTGTTAATGGGTAGTATTGTTTTCAATTTTCTTCTTATATCCTTCCCTTACCAGAACAAAGAAGGAGCCCTGTACAAATGTATATATCTTTGATAATCTTTGAAGCGCCACAGGACTCCTTGTTTGTTTTGGTGAACTAGACTAACATGATTCCAAAGGGGCAGCCATGTTGGTCCAGTTCAGCAAAAGAAGCAAGGAGTCCTGTGGCACTTAAAGACTAAGGCTGTGTTCACACAGCCCTCTTATTTCGAAACAATGGGTCCCGTTGTTTCGAAACAAGTTAAACCCCATGCGGGGACGAAACAACGCCGTGCAAACATGTTGTTTCGAAACAACAGTGACTTGTTTCAAAATAACCGTTGCCTGAACCTGCTATTTCGCTTTGAGCTTTTTTCCTTAATTCAAATTAACAAACTGTTAATTTGAATTAAGTTATTTCGAAATAAGGTGTTATTTCGATACAAGTTGTTTCGAAACAACCGAATCGAAATAACCCCCTGTGTGTGAACACAGCCTAACAGATTTATTTATTGCATGAGCTTTCATGGAAGAAAATCCCACTTTGTCAGATGCTTTGAAGATGGGGGAACATACAGAATGGGATGATGATAAATGCAAGGGAGTGTAAGATATAGGATCAGGTCATACTGTAACAGCAAATCAGAGCAGCTGTTAAGACTCAAACACTGGGGAACAGCACATAGAGGAGGGTGAAGTCAAATCACCTGTTGTAATGGGAAAAGAAGCCATAGTTACAATTTAATCCTGCTTTCACACAATCAAGTCTGCATATGAATTCTAATTCAACTGTTTCTCTTTGAAGTCTTGGTGTCCTATTGACTTTCTTGAGCACAGTTGTTAACAAGTCATCCATAGCATGATTAGAAAGATGGAAGTGCTCAGAAACTGGTTTTTGAGTGTTGTGATTTTTGATGTCAGTTTTGTTCCCATTTATTCTTTTGCATAGAGATTGTCCTGTTTGTCCAATATATAAGGTGTGTGGGGAGGGGCATTTCTGGCACATGATGGCATATATCACATTAGTGGATGAGCAGGTGAAGGGGACCATGATGGAGTAGCTGCCTTAATTAGGTCCTATGATGGTGTCTTTTGAGTGGGTATGTGGGCAAAGTTGGCAATGTAGTTTGTTCTCTGCAACTTTTCCCTGCCAGGTGTCTTTTCACTTAGTTCATTCCAGCAGGTAATTTCTCTTATTCATTCAAGGCTTCTCTTCCCAGTCTATCATTTGCCTCCGATATCTGTCTGCCCCTACTTTATTCCTCTCTGGGCAACTCACCTCTTTATCCTGTTCTTTATCATTCAGATTCATTCTTGTATTATGTTCCACTGAATTCTTTCCTGACCTTGAAGTTCCTCAGTCTTTCCACTCTCCCTCTTATGGGTTAACCAGAACCTCCAGCAGCAATTTTAATGAAAACCACTGTGAATAAAGTACTTCATGGATTATTTTCCATCAGGAATTCACCAAGAGCAATGGTTTTTCACTGAGGTTACCAAACAAGGTACAACAGAAAGACTATTAATCTGAGCAATGATAGAAATACAAATCAAATTCGTATGGTAATTCCATGGTGTATAGCGCTTTAGATGTTTCTAGAACACAAAAGAAGAGAACAGCAATCAAACCCTGAATATTGTATTTAAGTGCTAACTAGTTATTAAAACTTCTCCCATTTTGCTTAATCTGCAATAACAGTTCCTATCTTCCCTGTGCATCTGTTTAAACACACTTTTCATTTTCATATTCTAGGCAGATATGGTGGTTTTCAAGAGAAAAGGTAAAAAAAAAAAAATCCTAGCTATCTAGAATATGAGCAGAGAGAGATACACATCCCTGTGAATATTATTTTTCATCTCTGGTGCTGATAAGACAAGCATTTTGTTAGCGATAAATCAGCATTAAATGGAGCTGAATGGACACTGATATTAAAACAAATCAACATGAGCCTTTGTAAAAGTAAAAACTCCTTGGTTGCAGTCTTAGAGATTGCACCATATGCTGGGAGTCCTTCAATTGCAGAGATTTTCTTTTCTTTTCTTTTTAGCCATTCTATTTTACTGGAGAACTAGTCATAGTGTAGTTCTTTGAGTGAACTGTGGTGGGAGCCACGGCTTCCTCAAAGCAGACTAACACAGCATAGGAAGGCAGGGTGATTCAGTGCTAGCCACAGTGGTTTTCAGTGTGTGGTCTGCTGACTCCTCAGGGTTTGCAGTCCATGTCTAACGGGTCTGTGAAAGGTTGTTGTTACCATAGAAAAGTGGTTTTCAACCTGTCATCCATAGACCCTTGAGGGTTCACAAATGATAGCTAGGATTTCCGAAGGGATCTGTGCCTCAGTTTGAAAATATTTTAGGAGTCCTCAAAAGGTTGAAAACCACTGCACTAACGAGTGGACCTGGTGCTTAGTTTATGTGGGTTCTTGCCTCAGTTTTACCCTAATCTGTCTTGACTACTTAGCTTTTCAGCTCTTGGGGACAAAGATCACCTCCCACTGTGTTTGTACAGTGCCTTGCATAAGGGGGGGGGCACAGTTTTAGTCAGATCCTCTAGAAACGATTGTAATCAAAACGATAAATAATAATGAAAATAACTGTAACTAAGTCAATGAGACATAATCAAATGTTTAATGCTTTCCTCTGGCTGTACACCAAGGTCAACAGTTTCTGGGGTGATTTGGCAGGGTTAGAGTTTCTTTGTGCGAAGGTGAGGGGAGTTGGAGTACAA
Organism: Podocnemis expansa; assembly: GCA_007922195.1. Classification (NCBI taxonomy): domain Eukaryota; kingdom Metazoa; phylum Chordata; order Testudines; family Podocnemididae; genus Podocnemis; species Podocnemis expansa. The sequence continues at coordinate 15,364,468 of ML682015.1, read as the reverse complement.
GGAGACTTCATGTGCTGTGACTCACTGATGAGACTGCTAATGAACTTAGCTGTCTTCTTTCGACTGTGGGGTCTTTATTATGTTTCCCAATACCTCCCTCACTATCTTTTTCTGGATGTATCTGAACATATGTCTGACTCCATCATTGCTTGAAACATGGCTCTTTTGCCACATTCACCCTTAGAACACCAGCCCCCTAAAACAAGCTATATCACTTGCCACCAGCTCCCCAACGAGATTAAATCTGGGATAAATAAGACCCAAAAAGAAAGAAAAAAAAAGAACAGAATTACCTGACTTGACCCTTCCTCATTTTTTGAGAATTAAAATAGTTCCTCAGCAGTCTTCTGGAGAAAAAGATCTTCCTTCTCATTTCCAGCTACTTCCAGTATAACCTCTTTCTGCACTAAATCATTTTGCTGAGTCTGTTCTCTTCAGATGATGTTTTGTACATGGCCAAAGATCCCTTTTCTCAACCTCACTAGTAGCTTTTTAACACTTTCCTTCTATCCTTAAAGAAGAATCTTCAGCATGCATTTCTGAGTGAAATCCTACTAAAACACTGGGTTTTTTTTCATTTCTTCCAACCATTTTTCTCTTCTTTTTGTCTCTTAGAGCTCTTCACTTCTCTGTCTTTAAATATCAAACGCTTCATTCTCTGGGACTTGTTATTGCTAATTTCAAATTTTGACTCCTTTTTATATGTGCAACACGAATTCTGCATTTCCATTGACTTACTATGTCCCTGTATTGGCCACCTGTTTTGCCTCTGTGAGCATCTAACAGCAGTTTCAACTAAGCTGATTGCTTCAAGGTCCTAGACAAAAAGCTCTCTGAGTCCTTGACACAAATCAGATATAAAAAATGGTAACATCCATAAGCCAGCAGGAAAACACATCAGTCTCCCTGGACACACTGTAACAGGTTTGAATGTTGCCACACTTCAACAACAGAACTTGAAAAAAAGACTTCAGCATGAAAGTGCAGAGCTTGAACTCGTATGCAAACTTGGCACAATCAGACTGGGTCCGGATATGGACTTGGAATGGTTATCTCATTACAAAAAGTAATTGTTTATGTTCGCACATTCTTACCTTCTAATCAACTGGTGTGAATAGTCCTCATCTACCCCAACTGAACTGACTTTTAGCACTTGCCCTCCCCATTGTGATGTTTCTCATCCTTGAAAGCATATTATATACCTCCTACTTCATGCATCTGACAAAGTGGGTTGCAGCCCACAAAAGCTTGTGACCAAAGAATTTTTTTTTTCATTTTTAAGGTGCCACAGGACTCTCATTGTTTTGGCTCTATACAGACTAACACAGCTAACCCTCTGGAACTAGTCCTGTCTCTGAATCTACTTATACTCTTCTTAACCAAAGTCTTAGTTCATAAGGCCCTGAATCTTGAAGCTATCTTTCCTCTGAATTAGTCTCCTCCCCTGTTTCTCTTATAATTAATTCCCTCTATCACTGTCCGGTGAGTTTTACTGAAATTGCCTTTACTTTGATTCTGCTTTACTTGAAATCTTTGTTCATGAATTAATCACATCATCTAAGTCTATACTTAGAATGTTAGTTTGAATTAATTTAATTTGAACTAATTAATTCAAATGAATAATGATTAGTTTGAATTAAGTTAATTTGAATTAACATGGCCACACTAGGAAAACCAATTCAAACCAGCATGTCAATGGACAGGACTTGCTAGTTCAAATTAGGAGAAGGGCACAAGGGGAGGTGTGGCAAGATGGCCCCCAAGAAGGGCCATGCCCCCACCCACTATATTAAAAGAAGGCACCCTGGGAGGAAGAAGGTCAAAAAGTGTTAATTCGAATTAATGATTTATTTGAATTAACAGAGCTACATTGGGTTAATTTGAACTACTACATTCAAATTAACCTTCACTTTGAAGTTAAGTGAGGTTCTATAACTTCAAAGTAAGCTCTCATTAATTCAGGCTTAGGAATTGCTTAGTTCAAATTAATGAAAGCCAGTGTAGCCATGCATTATTTTAATTCACATTAATCCTCATTAATTCAAATTAAATTGTAAATCTAGACATGCCCATCCTGACTGAAGTATTTCAATGCTTTCTTTGATGACCTTTCAAAACTTTCACGGAGTCCAGAATTTTGCAACCAGACTATTCTCTCCCCCACCCCCCAGGAATGGAGGTGCTGAAATTCTGTAAGATTGGTTGTTCTAAGACCTACATATAAAATAATTTCCTCCATCATCTTCAGTGGATTCCTGTTTGTCTTGCAGTTAATAATTGCACTTCGGAACTCACAGCACCCTACTTCCCAAACTTTGTGTCCTGCTCTCCTCAAGGTTGCTTCTTGTACAGCCACGCTCTAAGGACCCTTGTCAAAGAGGCGCCCCTCATGTTTTCATGAAGGGAGTGTGCTTTTATTGAGTGAGAAGATGGAAAAAGTGTAAGATCGATTCCCTTTGCTTCCAGTACTGTTTGTTGCAGATATACTGTAGAGTTAGGGCATCAAAAATAATCCAGTATTTAGTAAAAAAGAGAGTCTTGTGGAACAATATTTAGTGTGTTATTTGTTCCCAAGGTACTTGACTCTCATAGGCTATGAGGCTGTTCCAGGTCCTAGCTAAGGAACTTGGCCCTTTAGTTCAAGTTACAGAAGTTCACCATGTAAGGCCAGGTCTACACTGGCCATGGAATTTCAGTGGCAGTTAAGGGACATATGAAAGCTATATAAAATAGTTTGGGTATCTCCATTTGACTTTCAGAACTCTCACTTACATCCTTGGCTCCATGGTGCTGAGTAGAAGGGAAATACTGTTGCTTCAACTCAGCACTACTTTTCTTACTGGGGTAGAGTTACAAATTTGGACTCCAGATCGATTGAGCATGCCTTGACTGACTACTCAGTTGAACCAGAAACATCAAATTGATAGGTGCAAATTTGCTACCATCAGTACAGATGTGGCCTTAGATATGGCAGATCTTGGGCTTAGTTCCTGATGATGACCAAACTGATGGTTGATACACTTTCTGACCCAAGTATTCTTGCACAGACAGCCTGTACTTAACAACTAAATTATTTTAATTTAATATTTGCATATCACTAGTGACTGACGTCAATTGTGGTCTCCGTCTTTCTCCTGTTTCAGACCTCCAGGGCTTGTACCGCTGTATCCTGCGTTGCTATACAAAAAGAACAACTGCTCACCATCCTCACCCCAGCAGGATCGCCTCCTGAGTGGGTGTTGGAGTCATTCCAATCCTCCAATGCCATCTTTCAAGAAATAGGAATTATCATAGCATAGTGGCTTTAAAGGGGGGAAAAACTTTTAATAAGATTTCTTGAACTCAGGCACAGAGACTCACCCAAGTAGACAGGAATGGCAAGATGCATTTAACCTCATTAGTTTCAGTAGAGCTCACTCTGTGCAATCCATCAGTGTACAGATACATTAGAGAAACTCAACTATTTCAACATCTCATTTACATAATGGATGGGATGGGAAATAAGTCCTATAGAAAAGAAGAGCCCTGGAGGCATGAAAGTTTATCACAATATGTAAGAGTTCTTTTAGATCATTGCATTAAATTTCCACTAACAAGATAACAAATTAATTGTCTGTATTACTGTACTAAACCAAAGTGGATAAAGGGTATGTTTTCAGCGGAGGAAGGCAGCTGTTCAAGACAGCTTGGTGGTTATAGGAGGAGGCAGCAGAGATTAGTGTGTCTCCCAGTATTTGCATGCCATAATGCCTGCGTTCCACCTGCACCTTTAAGAAAACTGGTTCCTTTCTAATCTGATGTTGGGCTTTAGTTTTATTAGTGAGGTGAGAGAAAATGAGTAAATCAGCTGTATCAGACAAGCCTCAGGACATCTAGAAATTGATCATTCTGCAGAAATAAGCACTCTGTGTTTATTAGCTGGGAGTTCATCACTATTGCTTCTTTTTATCCAATTCCTAAGAGATTTCAAAGCTATCATCATAGCATTAGCTCTTCTGTGTGTGCTACTGCAGATAAAGATCAGGAGATCTAGCTAATGAGGGCTCTCTCTCTTTCCCTGTCTCTTTTTTTGCTATCCTTCTTCTTCTGCTCCCCCAGTTTGGAGCTACTCTGATTTTTTAAAAAATAGGAAAAAAAATTGCTTAGGTGAAATATAGTCTTGGCATCTTAAAATTCTAACTCCACTGATGGCAGTGAGGGCCTTTTTAAAGAGGAACTCTATGATATTGAGTGAGACTTATTGTACATGATAGAAATGCCCACCTCCCACCCCCCAAAGAGGTAAAATTTGATGGTTCTTAAGACTAGTAGAGCTAGCAAGAAAATAAAAGCCATGCAGCAGAGCAGTACATTAAAGTACAGTTATTTTAAAAAAGATAATACATGTCAGAAGCCATGGAAATGAATTCTACAAGTTAGATAGGTAATAATATTACTTTAAGAAGAATAATTACTTTCCTTAACTACATTTATCACATGGTAATTCACTTCCCTCTTCTGGAGCATGCTGCAGTGCTGAGCTTTTGACTGATCTACTTAAAATCCACTTTTTTAGAAAAAAGATTTACCAGATACTAGGATTCTTCTGGTTCTCTATTCAAAATAAACAGTAATCAAAATGCAAATAATTTGACCCAGTTAATGTTGAGATGTGAATTACCATGCAAATGCACCATGTAACTAAACCACTGAAAGAAGGAAGGGTGGGGGACCTCTGTGCCTGTGAGAGCAGTGTGGCGCATAAAGAGATGAAGTACAGTAGTGAAGTTGCACAATTTTGGTGGTTTATATGAAATCTAATGTAATGATTCCTCAAGAGAAGACTATTTCATTACAGCAACTTCACAGAACTCTTGTTATGTTTTCTGATGTCCTCGTTAGCATGGCTTTATCAGTGACACGCTTATTATTTGTGGTTTATATTGAGCTAGCACTTAGAACAGGCAGTCTGTAACCTGTGGCTCCGGAGCCTCATGCGACTCTTTGGCTGCCCCCTTGTACTTCTTGGCTCCAAGCCGCCACCTGCCACAGGGGGACCTTGTTGGTGGCCCGTTCCAGGCTCCAGACTCCCCCTGCCACCAGAGGACAATATGGGGGGATCCAGTCCTGGAGCTGGGCTCCCTCCATCCTGTAATGGGACCCTGCAGCAAGTGCCCTGGCCTCACTCTTCCCGCCAAAATGCTACTCCCATTGCAGCTCTCAAAACACTTGGTTATTGAAGGAATTTTAAAAAATGGGTCGTCTTATTTTTGGGTTGCCGACCCGTGAAGCTCCTATCAAGGAGCTATAAACATGCATAATAAAAAGATGGGTCGTGATGTAAAGAGTTTTCAGTATAAGAATAAAGATGAGAGAAGATAGGTGGCTGCAATATATGGAGAGAGCACAAGGTAACAATAAACCGAGCATTGTCATTTGAAATATATTAGTACAGCACCTAACACACTGGTGCCCAACTTAGTTCCAGCTTTTAGGCACTAGTGCATTGTGAATGCTAAATTATAACAATAATCAGCGCCTGATTATCAAAGAGGTTTTAGAGTCTTATGTCCCAAAAAAGGGACCCTGGGCTCTAGTTCCTAAACTCCAGATAATCCTCCCCTCCTGCCCAGCTCAGCACCAGCCGGGAAGAAGTACTAGAAGCACTCCTATCCTGCTGGCGCTAAGGCACCATGGCGGGGAAGGGGAGAGGGGTTGGACCTGGGCCAGAGGCTGGGCTGTGTGCTCTGCACTGCCCGTGGGCCAACTGGCCCATCCCTGGGAGTGGGGTGAGGTGGGGCAGGCCAGCGCCTGCTTGCTCCATGGGGGGGGGGCAGGTCCAGCTGGTTTGCAGATGGAGAGGTCTCCACCGCTCCCACCTCAGCTTTCTAGGGCCTACCACGCTCCAGCTGGCTCTCCCACCCTCACCCCGGGCAGATTGGCTACAGCAGAGCCGGGGCAGGAGTGCCCTCTGGCCCCAGGGCCCTTCCCAACGAGAGGGAGGATGGGGGCCAGCCTGTGCGGCCCAGGCATGGGGGGGGGAACCATGACTGGGCTGCAGCTGGGGGCAGCCAGGTTCCCTGGAGTTGGGGGGGGTCCCGCAATGGTGGGCAGCCTGGGGCCCCAGGCCAGTTAATCCAGCCCTGACAATAATAAATTAGTCATTTTAAATCAAAGCATTAAAGACCACCCAAAATACATCAGCTGCCTTGACAATGACAGAGCCAAAATTTCACCAGACTAGTAAAGGATACTATCAACTGTAAAAAAGAGTAGTTTCACACTCATATTATCTTCTTTCTTACTCAGATTTTACACCAGTATTGACTTGAAAAGGGCTATTTCCTGATATATACTGGTAGAAAGGAGAGGAGAATCAGTCCTTTATTGTTCTTGATTATTCATAATACCCCCTTAGAGATGGAAAGCAAAATTTTCTCTCTTTTGGATTTGTCCTGTTTTTTGTTTTGTTTTTTCCAGTTGTCAAATAGATACTGCACCTACATTTCCCCTCTGCTTCGCCCTGGTTTGCTTACTTGTGTGTGTATTTGTTATATGTGATGCCAGTAGGGCTCTGGGAACTGAGGGGCTGAATCTGGTCTCAGGATCAGAATCATCCAAATTCTGATCAGGATTTCCTAGTTAACTTGTACTCTTTCTGTTCCTGCCTGAAAACAGAAGCAAAGTATATAATAATATAGGATCAAAACAGAAGCAAAGTATATAATAATATAGGATCAAAAAGAATATTAACATTTTACATGATGAGTCCTCATTGACAAAACGATTGATATCAAGTCAGAAAGAAATTTCAACTAGATTCTAAGTCACATGGTGTGTCTACACTGGAAGCTCTGTTAAGTCACCTTAACAAGGTCAACTTTAAGTCAACCTTGTTAAGTCAGCTTAGAGAGTCAGCAGTCCAGTTAAGTTGACTTCCAGAGTCTCAACTTCCCCACATCCAAACTGGTACACACTATCTTAAGTTGACTTAATCTCCACAGTGGCTTAAGTTGACTTAATAAAACTGACTTAAGCTCCACACTGGCTTAAGTCGACTTAACAAAGTCTACTTATGTGTTTACATTGGCTTAAGTCAACTTAATAAGGTTGAAACTGTTAAGTCAACCTTAACAGAGGGTGTTATTAAGTGGACTTAAGAAAGGCCTTAACTTACCTTTATGAATTTCAGATGTGGCCAGAATGTTCCTTTGGTCAGCTTAAGGCTCCAATGTAGACATACCCATGAAGTTTTGGGCCTCTTGGCACTGTTCCCTCTAAGCTGTGCACATGTGTGCTTGCATACAGGTCATGAAACCTGCACACACAACAAAATAAAGTGTGCACAAAAAAATTCAATAGTGCTATTATTGCTGCTCACAAAGAAATGTTTTTGCGCGCACAAAGAAATTGTTTGCACACACAGTCTACAAGTAATTAGAGGGAACATTACACAAGAGTCTTGTATATGGGCTTCTAAGCAGAACATAAAACAGGGAAAACCTCAAGGAAAAGGAGGGACAATAGGCTTTTCAGCTCCAACAACCTGAAAGACACAAGGCTTGGTTTCTACTCTAAGCCCTGCCATTGACCGACTGTATTGCCTTGGCAAGGCATTGTTCTGTGCCTCAGTTTACCTATCTGCAAAAGAGATGTAAAAATATCAACCCACTTTTGCAAAGCACTCCCAAGACCCATAGGTGAAGTCTAATAATTTTCACTAATTTCTCAGCGTAAAAACAAATCAGCAAATGAAGCACTGTAGTAATGGTTCATTCTTTTATTTCACTAAGTAAATTAGATGAAACAATGTGGATAAAAGCTTACATGGCAATAAAATATAGGTGGCTCGCTTGTGTGTCAGCGACAAGTGATTACTAGAGAGGGTAGTCTTTGAAATAATTCATTAAATGTGTAATTCTTCCTTGGGAGGAGAATTTTTCTCAATGATTTGTATGACTTTGCTAAACCCAGATAGGTGGTAATTGAGCAGCAACTTCTTCTTTAGAGGAAACAGAATAAAAATATTGAAAATATTGACTCACCCTGAAGGCAGTAAGCAGCACTTTGGTCTTTGACCTTTAAGCATCCTAGGGTAGTCAATAACCAGGCTGTTAGATGCTGTGCTTGCCACTGATTTTGATTTGGGAGTAGTTTAACCTTGAACCAGGATCCAAGTAACCACGGCAACAGGAAGTAGGCCTCTACATTCATGGAGTGGGAATCCATAAATCAAGGTCCCTAATGCAAACACTGTGTGCAGGTAGAGATTTGAGAGGATAAGTGGTTTGTGAGGGATTACCTTTGTAAAATGAATGACTGTCCCTTGATATGTTGAAGCACAGTTTCACAGAGACTTTTTTTTTTTTTATCATCAATAGAGGTCAACAGGTTACAGCTGCATGTTTTCATACAGCTTTTTATATAAGCCCTTCAGTTTAATTATAACCAGATGTTGACTTCATGGGATTGTTAGTATTATTATGCAACATGCGCATGTACACACACAAAACAACTGTGCATTTATATACTCTCACATACACACACTATATGTAGCAGATACAAAATGTGATATATGTATGTATATTACACATACAAAAGCAAATTTAAACAAACATTAAGATTGCAAAGGCAAGAACTCAACCGCTAGGAAATGCCAGAATTAAGGTTGTCTGTGCAACCTTAATTCAGCCCCCTTGTGTGTATGCATTATGATATGATGTGTAATTACAAGATCACATATGATATTTTCTGTAGGGCCCCTGCCTCATTCAGTGCATGGTGTGGACAGTGCTTATTTAATGAAAATCTTTTCAATACAGCTAGTCCTCACTTAGTGACCTACTCGTTTAGTGACCCCTCAGAGTTATGACCGGCTCTCTGATGAGTTGGTATTATGGCGATGTACGAGAACTCGCATCAACTCTCTCAGATTACCTATATTTACAGTACACTATGCAAACTAAGTTCAGTACATTAGAGCTTAAAACATTTAAAATATATATGAAAAATGTTATAAATGATGCAAAGGTGACATTAAAACTATCTACCGATGGTTGAAAAACCCACTACCAGTAAAGTACATTATGCCTGAAATACCGGTAAGGGCTGCTCCTCGTTTAGTGACCAATTCGTTTATCAACCGGGTTTCAGGAACGGAACCCGGTCACTAAGTGAGGACTACCTGTATTTTGTTTTCTCCTGGCTGTTACTTATTTATTCCACATTATTCAAACCATTCTCCTTGTTAATCCACCTTATTCAGGGCATTCTCATAGACTTTTCTCTCGGGTTCATCATTATAGTATCAGAATGCCCCGCATACATTAATGATTTTATTTGCAGCACGTACCTGTGGTGAAGGGGTGCCATTATCTTATTTGACATATGGGGAACTGAGGCACACAGTAATTAAGGGGAAAGTGCCCAACTGGAGGCAGCTGGAAGTGATTTGTCAGAGTCCTTAGCTTATACAGTGTTCTCTGTTTACAGCACAGCTCCCATTGACCTCACTTGCAGCTGAGAGTGCTCAGCATTTCTGCAAATCAGATGCCACATTCTCAAGTCAGGCACCTAAAAAATGAGTAATAGACATATGAAAAGTTAAGTTCAAGTGATTTCACTAGCATCACATAAGAGCTCTGTGGCAGAGGCAGGGGATAAACTATGGTTCTCTAGGGCAGCATGCAACTGCCGTAAGCATGAAACCCCCCTTTCTCTTCCCGCCATCTCATCCTCACTCACAGCAGGTCTACACTTTTCAGCCGCTATTGAACTGAAGTGCACAAGTTACTTAAAATAACTTGTGTACTCCAGTTCAGATGCCAACTACCAGCTTGTCCAATGGGCTGGGGTGAAGAGAGGGAGTCCTCCCTTCATCTCAGTGCTACCCCATTGCTTGGATGGTATTCCAGGATTAAACTTCTTGATCAGCTAAGTGGGTCTTCACAGACCTGAGCAGTCGATCGGGACGTTCTAACTGACGGCAGTGAATTTTCTGCCGTCAAGGAAGACCTGCCCTCTCTACATTCCATTTAATATACTGGATCCACCAAATTAAGCCAAGAGCCCTACAGAAAAAAAATTCATCCCAAAAAATAAAAGTTTGTCATAGTTATAAGCTATTGATAGATGAGTCTTATAGTAGGAAGGATATGGCAAGCTTCATAATAGATGTTGCTGCCAGCCCTATCTATAATGTGTGCTGACTTTCTTCAGAATGTTTTACATCTTTGGAATATTGGTATCATTCCAATTTGTTTCCTGTTTGTATAATGTCCTGTCTCAAGATATGTTGGCAAAATTTTAGACATCACAGCCATTTATTTTCTTGACATACCTTCAGCACTGTGACAGCTCTCAAGAGTCATTTTCACTAGAAGAGTGATTTTAATGGGGAGAGTCAAAGTGCAGCATGCCTTATAATGAAGAATCAAGTTTTGAGGTTGTTATTCTCTTTTTATTTAATCTGTGCTCAGACAAAATGCCTAGTAAGTCAACTGTGGATTTTCCATCACTAATCATTTTTAAATAAAGATTGGATGTTTTTCTAGAAATTATTTCAGGGAATTTTTATGACCTATGTTATACAGGAGGTTAGACTACAAATCACAATGGTCTTTTCAGGCCTGGGGATCTATGAGTCAGTGATTACGCTAGAGAAGTTTATAGGAAAATGTGGTAGACACAATAAGTACGGGGGCTAATAGATGGAAAATGCTACTGAACAGTAATATGTTCATGCGTGTTTTATTTTTTTTGGGGTGGGGGGAGAGAATATAAAATTTGTTTTGTGCAAAAAATGGACTTCTGGTATTATGCTGTTAGTTTGGCATTGTTGATAGAGAATTGTGCACAATTATTAAAAACAAATAAAAATCATGATCCTTGCCAATATCAAGACCATATCATGCACACTAGTGGGGGAGTATGGAAATACACCAAGAAACCAAGATACCAAGATAACATCCTCTCTAGTAAATACCCAGTGCTCTTCTATACTTCATATTTATTCATCCAAGTATATATATTTTTTGTCTTTACAATCCCCAGGAATTGCAAGTCCCCACCTAAAAGCAGACCAGACTTCACTTCACAGTAGAATAGAAAGTTCTGCCTGTAACATGATGACCAGAAGGAAACCCTCAGCTGTTGAAAACATTGCAGCACCATCAATGCCGGTGTTATCACTCCTACCTTCATCATCAGCAACATCTGATGCAGGTAACTGGGTCTTTTTTTCTGTCCCATCTATTTTTCTGTCTGTCCACCATCACAATTCAATTAGTTGAACAATCTGTATGTGTACAAATATTTCTGACTTCAGTAGTACTTGCAGGCAGGGGCAGGGTTACGGGTGGGCCTGGGTGGGCATGTGCCCACCCAGGTGGCCAACAATCCCACCCACCCACCGCAGTGCTTGGGAGGGGGGCACAAGCTTGCTGCCATGGCAGCAGGTGGTCACGAGCAGCGCTGCTGCGGGCAGAGGATCAGCCACAAGCAGATGAGTGGAGGTGACTGATCTTCCTCCTCCCAAACCCCTAGTTGTTAGGCAACTGGAGCATCAGCAGGAAGCTTCCAGTTATGGGACCAGAAGCACGGACTGATCAGTCCCACCCTGAAGAGTAAGGGGCCTGGCCAGAAAGCAGGGGCGAGCTACACACCTGCTTACACCTATGCTTAATGGATGGCATAAACAGGCCCCTTTTTCCAAACATTTTCTTATGACTGCAGTATCTGAGCCATGAAGAGCTATATTAATCAAGTGCTACCAACACCTCTGTAATAATGACGTAAGTAGTGCTAATGCTTATGGTTAGGGCAGTGGCCTAGAAGTCTGGACTCGGGGGTTCTGTTCCCAACTCTGATATTCATTGCTTGCTAGCTAGCAATTTTCACCTAATGTTCCCACCGTACCAAATGCTTAATGAATATCTAAGAAGCAGCTGAGGTAGCTATTCATATATGTAATCCACTGGTGAATGTGTGTCCTAAGCACTCATCTGTGCCAATCCACAAAGGAATGTGAATTGTTACAGTACATCATTAAATAGCCTCAACTCTTTATCTCAAGATGTAGCAACTCGTTTTAGCTCTGGAGTTCCCTGGTTCAGTCCCTGCAGTGTGTTCCCCAAGGGGGGTCTGTCATACCTTCTTGGGTTATTTTAGTGTGATTTTATATATTGCATGGAAAGCAGCTGGTGTGATGGACAGGTCTTTAAAAGTAAATGGGAAGAAATAATTAATTAACAGTAGCATCAGGAGCTATCCTCACTTTGACACTGTTTTCCCATCCACCTGTGCTCTGTGCTCCTCTTCTGAATGACATGGGCTCCTTCCATTAAAAATGTAACTAGGTCATTTGTCCATTGTCTGTTGTTCTGGAAAAGCTTGTGCAGTAACGGAGGGCTTATGCCTGCAATGTGACAAGACCACAGGTTTTGTCAACACCTAAATGCTGCATCGGTGCCACTGATACTTCGTTAACAAATTTATTTATCGCATGAGCTTTCATGGGAGAAAATCCGACTTCATCAGATGTGGATTTTCGAAAATCCAACTTCATCAGATGTGGATTTTCTGCCATGAATACTCGTGTGATAAATAAATTTGATAGTCTTTAAGTGCCACAGGATTCATTGCTTGTTTTGCTGAACTAGACTAAAATGGCTATGCCTTTGGAATTTGATACTTCATTGTAGATATTACTGGCACAGACAGGAGGGGTTCTCCAGTCCAATCAGTGTAGGTAACCACCCCTTTGAGAGCCCAATTCTTCCATCAACCTAGTGCTGTCTAACCAAGTATGGAGATCAACTCAAGTATGCTGCTCAGGGGTGTGGATTTTCCACACACCTTACCAACATAGTTAGACCAACCTAATTTGCTAGTTTAGACCACATTGTAGATTTATCCCAGTCTACAGAAACAGGGAATCTGCAGTTCACAGCCTTCCGCTGAAATCTTCCTGCGCTGTAAGACTTTCTTAACCTTGATGTTCTTCAGTTTTCACGTTTACAAAATGGGTATAAAGAAATATTTATCAGTGGCACAGTGTTTTGCATGGATTGGTTACTTAATTAATCAATTTAATTAATTAACCAATGGAAGGTACTATTAAAGTGCAAAAATAGTTTGGTTCTAAGTGAGTTGCCTCATCTCAGACAAATAATGAAAACAAGATCTCTGTGCATAAAGTGGTTTCTGTAAAGATAACCTTTTTGTATCAAATATTTATGAGCCTCTGTTTATATACAGAAAAGTACTAAAGATCTGAGCTAAGGGCAGATTTTTTTTTAATGCAGTGAAGAATGAATGCCACACAAATAATTTATGATCAGTTGCAAGATGAAAGTGTACGTTTGCCTGCATAGTTCACTCTTTCCATTTTCAGAAGTCTAATTAAATTGTTGGTTTATCTGTAGCCCAGATGTTGAGATAATTTAGTGAATACCAAAAGAAACTGTGTTAATGGGAAAACGGGACAGTACTGTGGGTTTCCTGTAATTAATGGGGAGCGCTTTGAAAACTTCTTGATTCAAACCAAGTCTACAAACTGAGGCCAGCTGTTGAGCAAACACTGTTCTCTGTTCTATGTTGTTCTAAGTGGCCTCAGGCAACTCCAAAGGAATCTATAATGACAGTCATTAAGAATGATCTTTAGTGCTACAGACAGACCAAAGCTGTCCAGAATAAAGTTAGGGAGTTAGTTGTGAACTCCCAAACAGTATGATGAACCTGTGCTCACTTCTTCATTTAATACAGTGCCAGGCTGGGTAATCCAGACAGCTTTAAACCAGCAGTGGAAATGTCTAGCTTAACCAAAGTTTCCCTCTTTGCCTCAAGATTTATTTCCTGTGTCATATCAATCCTATATCTTCCTGGCATGTCCTGCGGCCATTTGAATTTGTCTCTATTTGCAAGACAAGGCAACAATGCCTCTGTGCAGATGAGGAGAAAAAAGAAAGAAACTCCAGTCCTTTACAAATAGTTTGTTTTCTTGCAAATCATAGAAATGTCTTCTTAAGGGCTGAATTGCTTTTTTAGGTGATGTTTGTTTAATTACTTTGACTCACTTAAGGAGAGATATACTTGTTTGTATGTGGGAAGGCAAGGTAATGATGTAGTAGATGTGCAAGGGTTCACTTGGGAAAAAGACACTGAGATGGGTATGACAGTGGTCTGAGACTTTATGGCATGTTTTCACAGGCAGCCTCTGAGCCAATGTGCTTGTCTTGGCACAACAGCATTTTTGAAGAGCTGTTTCTGTTAGCTACGGGAAAACCTCAGACAGTAGAGGTTCAGATGGATGTCCAGAATTGCAAAGCCTTTTCTGAGTTAATATCCTACCTTGTGGGTCCAACACTATAATGGGACCATCAACAGGCTCTGATTTCTTCCCTGTGGCTCTTCATTCTCTCTGAAGTAGAAGTTAAAGCTCTTCTTCCAATCTAGCAGCTGGTGAGGGTATGTCTACACTGCTGGCTCTGCAGTAGTCAGTTCTGCGGGTTCAATTGAGCGGGTTTTGTAGACTCACTCAGTGATTTCCAGATGTCCGCTCCTGTTGATGTCCAGTAATGCACCTCCCTGAAGGAAGTAAAGCTGCATCAGTGGGAGGATGTCTCCCATCAGCATAGTACTGTGAAGATGTCATGGTATGTAAATGTAAGTACATAGATAGGAGATGTGCAAGCAGTGTTATATAGCTTACATATCTCCAGTTGACTGCCCGCAGCACTGTAGATCAGGTATGGAGTAGTGGGAAGGTTCCCTTAACATTTCTTCTTTAAGACTGATGCATAAGTTCTTCCTTGTGGTGTTCTCCCACAACAACTCGTCACAGTGTAGGAAGTTCAGTGTTGCCTTCCTTCCCTTGCCTCCAAGTCTCTGAGCAGCTCCTTTCATGGGAATGTGATAAGATATGTTACTCCTACCAGTAGTCCCACTGGTGGTGTAATCAAACTTCCTGCACTCTGGGTTGTGTTCTGTATGCACAGCTGATGTGACATGGTCTTTGAGAAGTAGCAGCATAGTTTGCTCAAAGCTGGGCCTTGCAGTACCATGAAGGAAAGAGGAAGGATATATAGGGAGGCTAGCTGGGAGAGTCATAAGGATATTATGAGGGAACAAGTTAAGAATAAATATTGTAGGTCTTTAACAAAGCCTTTAAAAAAGTTCCAGTGCCTAGGATGGGTGGTTGAGGTTGGCTTGTATTGAATCTGAACTGGTTCACCTATCTGTAATCTCTAATCAGTACGGGCCAGATTTTTCCATATAGTCACAAGCCCTCATTAGGGGCATGGCATTGTCATACGGCAATTAGGAACTCAGGGAGATTATTGTGCTTTGGATAACACAGTCTTTTCCTTAGGTCTCTGCTACCCAAGGGCAATATTTCTGCTGCATCATTCCTTTGGATTCCCCTGCCTGCTCCCAGTGGAATAGTGTTATTGACCCATCCCTTCTGTGGTAGTAGAAGAGAATATTCTTCCAGTTACAAGAGACCTAAAGGTGAAAGATAAAGTAAATAAAAGGGAAAAAATACAAAAGAACTACTGAATCAAAATGAATATTCTAACCACGCTGGTGGGACTAGGTGCTCATCTATTTGAATCAAGAGACCAAGATAATTCTTATGTAGATTGTCAGTTCTGTGCAGCAGGGACAACTGTTTCATTCTGTATTTATACAACAACTGGCACAATGAAGTTCTGGACCATGACTGGAGCTCCTAGGTACTATAGAAATTCAAATAATGAATTATAATAATAGAAAGATTAACTCTTATTATGCTTACTTGCAAGCGTGCATGTCAACTAGGAATATCAGAATCCATAGTACAGTGCAGTTTGCTCACTAACAGCTTCCAGATGATTTAATAACACACAATGGCCCACACTTCATATATGTCTCCCTTTGACAATTCTCTTTGCTATATAAGCACAAGCACATTTCATCAAATGCTACATGCAAATTAAAGGGCCCTGACACTTGCCAACAAACTGGTCCATCATGAATATTGACTACAGATAGCTGAACTCCAGTGCAGGGTCAATACAAGGTAACCTCAACCACCCATCCTAGGTGCTGCTCTTCTTCAAAGCTTGTAAAAGTTTTGTCAAAGATCCAGCCTATTTACAACATAGGCCTGGTGTATTCAAAAGATACATACTTTGATAGTGTATCAAATATACTTCATAAACTCATAGATTTAAAAGTCAGAAGGGACCACCATGGTCATCTAGTCCAACCTCCTGCACATCATTTTGTAGGAAATAGCAGCTCAGAAGCTTAAAAGGTAGAAGGGCAAAAACATTCACGACAACACCTGACTGGCTTTCTGAGACATTGATAAATAGCCCTGGAGTAGTAAAATAGCACAGTTCTCTATCAGGAATACCAAACAGTTGGAAAGCAGGGGGGAAAGAGTAGAAACCAAACAGAAAGTGGCTGTTGTCTTGCTTAAAAAACATAGCTACCTAGGAGTTTGTCATACATGACAAACAAGGGAAGAAGATACCTAAACAAAACCAGGGAAGAAACCAGATCTCTGCATTTTGAGTTCATCCAGAATGCTGCTGCTAAGAGCTAATAGTCATATCACATGTCCAGCCACTCACTACTAAGAAAAAATCCACCTCAGTGGTCAACTTCAAAAGCAACTGTTTTGAGAAAAAGACATGTGAAATGATCAAAAAGCCATTGAGGTGCAGGAACAGCAGTTATTGGCAGATACCCGATAAAAAGCATGAGAATCCTCAGAAAGCTTTGGGTACTGTTTTATTTTTATTTGATTTAGGAGGGAAAGGAAGAGAAGAGAGTATTTCCAGCTCTTTGTAATTTCGTCTCAAGTTTTGCAATATTTGGTATACTTTTTTAAAATCCACAGCTTCTGGAATTGTTTGATTACCTGAGAATCTCAGCTTTTCCTTTTCTTTTTAAAGTAGGTTTCTGCTCTCACAATTGTAGAGAAAAGCTTGTATATTGACCTAAGTGCATATATATAGACACACACACACACATTTTAAAAGGCAAATAAAAAGAACATCCACTTTTTTATTTGGTTTGTATGTTTTTTAAATGAGTCTCATGATTGTTATGTGCTTGGGGTTGGCAATTCTGAAAGATGTAACAATAGCCAGTGAAGTCAGTTAAAATTGACCCTTGCCAGGTAACAGGGATGTGACCATGTTGCAGACCTCATGATCAGATCAGGAAATAAAAAACAGCGTCATGCCAGCACTCACATTGTGAACACTTCATCTACACTTTTTAGGGTAGATGCAAATACACGCATGGAATTTACTGCAACTAATTGGATTTTCCCTAGCAGTTTGGACATTTCATTTCCAGCCTTTCTGTATTTATTACCTAACTGACTGCATTCCTCTTTTCTTTGTCCTCTGTGGGTCACAAACTGTCAGTGATTTTTCTTTTGGAGGGGATGCGGGCGGAGAGTGGGTTACATATGGAAAATATATTTTGTTTTTTAATTAATGAAAACCAGATTTTGGGAAGTTGGCCATCCAGGTCTTTATTTATATGAGAGCATATGTCTGTGTTTTGTTTATGACTCACTTCTACTTCTTGCATTGTAACTTGGGTTTGTTTATGCAAGCTCTTTGTGGAATCCAAGCAACATCGTGCCATATGAGCCAATGATTTATATTCTCCAAAGGGGGAAGACAATGAATGAGTTTTCTATTCCGAAACTGGTTTATCCCAGAGCAAGCAAGTAGTTTGCTGACAGTAGACTATTCCCAGTTATCTAGAGAAAATGCTAAAATACAATTTTATTTTAAACTACTTATAGAAGGATTGGTCTGTTATCCGCGGAGGGAGTGATAACCCTCTGCCCCACCCTTGTCAACCTTTCTAGAACTCTTGGCAGCATTTGTAATGTCCAGGATGTCAGCCTACTTAACAGTCAGGTGTAAATTAAGTTTGCAAGTAGACATGGACCAAGGTTAATATATTTTATTCTTTACTGCAAAATTCTGAACTCTCTCATTTCTTTTCTGTTTGTGCGGAAACAGATAGGTTATGACTAAAAGGAAATTAATATTATTTCAGAAGTTTAATCAATGCATTTCATTTTATTCACAAAGGGATAGCCACTTCTTAATAACCTGGGAGGAGGTTATGACCATGAACTGCAGCTCCCATCCAGTAAGCAGTTTCAGCGCCCACCCAGTAAACACTTTAAGAAAGACATCAAAGGTCTAGTGTCCTGAGCAAAGGACTGGGAGCCAGGAACTGGCGAGTTCTGTTCCCAGCTCGAACAATGACTCACTGTGTGACCAGGAGCAAATAACATAACTGTGGTAGAATTTCAGAGTTACGAAATGCTCGGAAATTGAGGCTCTTCATAACTCTAAAATGTTCATAGCTCTGACTGTTATGGTTTGTTCTTTCAAAGGTTTACCACTGACCATTGACTTAATTCAGCTTTGAAACTTCCTTATACAAAAGAAAAATGCTGATTTCCTGTTTCTTACTTATTTGCATTAATCACAGGACTGCACTGTGTGTGTGTCCATGCACATGCGTCCTCTGTGATCTGATTGAGTACTTCCTGTTCCCACTGAGGTATGTGGTTGACATACTCTTAGGTTCTGATCTAAGCTTCAGTGGTCTGAATTAAGAGTCAGGGCTTGATCCAAAGCCCATAGAAGTCAATGGGAATTTTTCCATGACCTGCAGTAAACCTGGGGTCAAGCCCAAACAGCTTGGCAGTCAATCAGAGATATGTCATCATAAAGCAAGTGTTATGGCGATCATATTCAGACTCTATAGGACTCCATTTCCCCATGTGCAAGACTGAATTAATAATACTTACTAAAAAACAAGAAAGGAGCCCTGTGACACTTTTAAAGACTAACCAATTTATTTATCGCATGAGCTTTTGTGGGCATAATCACACTTCATAAGATCCCTAGTTCACCAAGATTTCATTTGGACTAATTGGTGAATGTTTGAACAAGCCTTTACAAAACCGAAAGTGCTAATATATCAATTCTGGTGCTACATGTTACCTGTACAACCCTAGTAATGTCAAGAATCCCATTCAAATGAACACATTATTTATCATGAAGATTGTTAGTACTATTATTACTATATTTAAAAATATATAAGCAACATTTTACCTATTTTGAAATTAGCATTGTTAGGGTCAGATTTTTAAAAAAATAAAATTGCTTAATTTTGTAACAGCAAAGTACAATATAATCTCATGGAAATTCAATATTATGACATTGTCTCACATTACAGGTACTCACATTAGCCCAAATTGCTGTAATCTTTGGGTGCCACACAATCTTTTAAATACATGTATTCACAGAACCCTTGTTAGGTGAGGAAACACTTATACCCCCGTTTTACTAAATATGGGCCCAGTGAGATTTTCAAAAGGACCTAAGCACCTAACATTCATTGATTTTAATGGGATATGGGAATTAAGTGCTTGTGAAAATCCTATGAGACATCCATCTGCTTCTTCAGTTGTCTACAACCTTTAAAAATGTGGCCCAAAGTTATTTCTCCAAGGGAGTCTATGGCACTGAAGAGACTTTTACCCAAATCTCTAGAGTGCTAATCTAGTGTCTGAACCATTGGATCATCCTTCTTTTCAACATAGTTTCTCAGTCTGACTTAGAAAAAGGAGTATACTAAAAGATCTAAACAACAGTCTTCCAACTGAGTACTTATATTAGAAATTCTGGGAAGTTTTAGGGTTCCCCCCACACACTCTGATGAAATTTTGCACATGCAGCTTCATTTCCTTGTTTTTCCGAGAAGGCTATTGCTGAAGCATGTTAGGAAAAGGTGTTTTAATGAGGTATTTTATGCATACAAATTCTGGATGCTTCTCCAATTGGAGTTACTTATGAACTTTTTGAGTTTCTCCTATCCACCTGATATTAGAGAATATTCAGCATTACAGAGAATCTAGTGATTTGCATTAAAGAGAGAAATCTGTGGCATCCAAAAGATTAGTTACATTCTCTTTAAGTGTGGGCATTTACTCTAGTATCTGTAATCTTGAAATGTGGCAACTGCTGATTTACTCTGACTTTTCCAGTATCACTGTAATGTAGACAGTTATCAATGACTGATTAGTTTAGGCTGGTGCTTACGATGGCAATATTAAGGAGCACAACTAATGTGAATAAGTTTGGTGCTAATAAAAACCAGTAAAATCTTCAGTAACGAATCTTCTTTATATTCATTACAACTGATTCCTGTCACTTCTCCACTGTGAGGGATACCACAGTGACCATTAAAGGCCCAGATGAAGTCATCAAATGTGCAGAATTTGTGATGTTTGCCAGATTTGAGACGAAGCATACCAATCCCAACAGCACGTGTGTTAAATCAGTGTGGCATCTCTTCACTGCCATGTACTCTGAAAGTGTAGAAGCAGGGACAGAAAACAGGCCCCTGCATGGCAGTCCTGTACAGCCGTGGGGTTAAATGAAGCCCATTGAAAAACATGTTGTAGCTAACTCTTTGTGACTTTGGAGTTTCACAGGTCATTAGGCAAATGGAATGAAAAGCAGGTTTTACAACCATGTTAACTAAACAGGTTGCTCAAGAAAGGACACAGAGATGAAGAGATCTTTAAGGACTGCTGTACAGTCATGGTCCTAAAATCTTTTATCTACATTGGCAACAAAGATGATAATAATTGTTCTTCCATGGCTGATTCCACAACTATAAGAAAGAAACTTGAATTCTTTTGTTGTTGTTGTTATATTTTCCATACATTTTTCATGTTTGCTGCTATTTATAATCACCCATTACTATTAATTATTGCATTCTGACCTATTAAATTTGTTTATAAACACAAGATTTTCACCTTTCTAAAGGTAGGAGGGGAACGATGGTTTCTATTCATTTTTGTTCTAACAGTTGATGTTTCTCTCTCTGTCTCCTGGCAGCCAGCCCACCACTGAAAAAGAGATTCAAGCGGCGTGAAATCGAAGCTATCCAATGTGAGGTGCGTAAGATGTGCAACTACACCAAGATCCTGTCCACCAAAAAGAACTTGGATCATGTGAACAAAATCCTGAAAGCCAAACGGCTGCAGAGACAATCAAAGACAGGCAATAACTTCGTAAAGAAGAGGAGAGGGCGACCCCGGAAGCAACCGTTCTCATTTGACGAAGACTCCAGAGACCAAATGCCAGTTCTGGAAAAATGCATTGACCTTCCCAGCAAGCGAGGTCAGAGACCCACATTGAACCCCTTAATATTGGAACAACCAACCAGTCAAGATACAATCATGGCCACCATTGAGGCTGTAATAAACATGGCTCGAGAGACACTGCCACCACCGCCGCCCCCACCTCCTCCGCCTCCTCCTCCTCTTCCTCCTCCTCCACCTCCGCCTTCAACTCTTCCCCTTCCCCGGACACCACGAGTTGGAAAGAGAAAAAACAAACCACACATGCAGCAGCATCAGGAGGAGGAGGAGGAAGTGAAAGTGAAAAGGCATCGAAAAGCTAGAGGAAATGAAAGTGAAGTTCTTCCCTAATATAGACACATCCAATCGAATACCAATATTGGGTGCTGAGCGCTTCTTGACCGACACCCTGAAGTGTGTATGGGGTGCAAGTTCTGCTTGACACGTGCAGTAGCATCAGAGTCACTCTCGTTTTCAGTAGCATGGCAGCCATAACTGTTCAGATTGGATTGAACAATAATAATCATAGTCGTCATTGTCATCTTTGGCACTAGCCCTTAGGAAGATGGGGAAAGGAGCAAGGTTTGGGTGGGGCAATTTCGAAGTTCGTGAGACCATCCACTTAGCAGAGTGTCCAAAACAAATTAGCATTTCAGAATTGCTCTTCTCATATCTTGCAAGCAGAAGTCTCTCTTTTCATTAAGCAACCAAACCTCATCCTTCAAGGGACATATTCAACTTTGGTTTTATTTGGTGGGCCAGGGGAAACTAAGAATAACTATACCATGGCAGAACTCACTGTAAAAAAAAAATAATAATTAATAATGTAAATTCCTCAACTGTGATCTCAGTTATGATCTGGTTGAATTCATTTAATGTTTTCAGTTTTATAAACCTGCTGAGCTTTGGGGACACCCATAATCCTAAATGCCCTGAATCCTACTCTAACTGTACATTTTTTCTCAGTTATTTGCATACTTTCAAGGACTGGCTGCAATATAGGCAATACACAAATACAGCCTTACACACATATTCTCTCTCTCTCTCACTCTCTCTCATTCTGAGTGCTACCCAGAGGAGCAATGGAATAGCATAGTGTTTTAAAATAAGGTGTATATGGGTATTCAGTAATAGTTGCAGCTTTCTGCTAAGCAGTTTGTCATTCCCAATGGTGTGTTAACAAAGGGGTCACCAACCACCAACTTATTTTCATGCATAGTACATAACAGTAAAAAGCAACAAGAAACTTCTGGGGAACAGAAAATATTGTATAATATGGATAAAATCACCCCAAAAAATAATGGAGAGGGGAAAAAAGAAAAAGGGGGTCCCAATCCTGCCAGTTTATATCCAGGAACTCCCACCAAAATTAGTGGGAATCCCAGGTACAGAATTTTCGTGAGGTTGGCTCAAAACTATAATTATGCCTGGGTATGTTGTTAAAAAGATAGCAAAAGTAGGTTGTTTAAAAAACACAGAAAATAAAATCACATGAAGAAGTAAATTATTTCTTGGCAATTACTTCTTAAAACAAACAAAGGAATAAGTGTTCTTATCTGAAAAATAAAAATAATGTTCAAAGGGTAGCACCACTGCAAATATATCGATGCCACTTTGGACATGTTCTCCAAGTTGTGGTTGCCTTAATAAACTAAAAAGTTGTGGTTTTTGTACATAATGTAATTACAAAACTATCAGTCTGCATGGATGCAAACTGTGTGTGACAAATCGTCTCTTTAAATGGTCAGTTTAAATTGTAAATTTCTCATTCAAGTTGTATTTTAGCCATTGCTTTTAGTTTGGATAAAAGATCTGATCTCAACATCCACAGCCCAGTTAAAAACTTTAAGAAAAACTTTAAGACTGAAGATGAAGCTACTTCTCTGCAGTAATACTACTTTTTAAAAGTCAGTTGTTGAAATTTTAAAACACGAACTTGAACTTTATTTTATTTGTTTATTCCCTCCAAGATTCTGAATCCCTGGCATGGCAAAATTGATATTAAAAGACAAAAATTCCAGCTAGGGAGTGGAAAATGGAATTATTAAATGATTCACAGGTCAACTGCTATTCCCTTGTTTGAGAAATCTTTGATGTGATTTATTGCCAAGGAAAATTTCAAATATCATGACACTAAATAAATAAATAAATAAAAGTATTAGTCCTCAAAAAGAAAAGAAAAGAAAAACTGTTTCTTTTCTGTTTATTTCCAAATTTATGTCAAAACTATGGTGTGAAAAAGACACTGTAAACCTAAAGCTCATTCTTTTTAAAGATTGATTTTTTTTTTTCTTACTTCTTTTATAGCACCTTAGGTAACTCAAACTGAATGCATTTAAAAAAAAAAAATCTAGGGGAGAATTTTATGGTCATCCACCCAGTTGAAATTCTCATTAAAACCAATGAGAGGGATCGTAGGATTCTGTTCCTAATTTGTTTTTGCACCAATTTGCTTTTTTTTTTTAATCTTATTATTTCTTTTGCAGCTTACACAGTTTAGGAGTATATTGGTCAGTTTCTTATTCTGTTGCCATCAGTTTTGCTCTCTGGTCCTCATGAACTAGTACATACCTGCTGGTTAAAATGTTGGTCCTGCAGAGAAATATTTATATTCTCCCATCAGCAACTTTATTGGTGTTTAGTTTTCAAAGGAACTTTTTTTTTCTCCCCCTTGTGCCTAAAACTAGTTGTTGGCAGTGTCTCTATAAATGCAAGAGAAAAGTGTATTCTATTTTTTTTTTCCAGGTAAACTGTAAATGGAAACTAATCCCAGCATTGGCAGATCCCATATACATATTCAGTATTCTGTTTCCCCATTAACATAATGGAGGGTTGCATGTTTTGTGAGTGGAGAAAAAGTCTCAGCAGGCTGAACTCTGTGCTTGAATGCCACATGTGGATCCCAGTTAAGATCATCAGTCCATGCATCTTCAAGGGCTGAATTTGTGTCTTGAATTTTGACTGCCTCTAAAGAGGTACACTGAGAAGCTATCCTTCATGAACACAGGCGCTCCAATGTGGAGCTAGTTCTCCCTGAGTACCAGACTGTAGAGCCACCTGAGCACTTCATATCAACAAAACGGCAGAGCTTGTATGTTGAGCATGTGGCCTGAATTCCTGGCCCATTACAAGTTGCTGACAACTGGAAGGAATATACAGCATGTTTTCCACTCACAGAACGCTGAAAAACACCTACGCTCCTCCACAGCACTTCTCCCTGCCCCCTGTGTTCCTCATAGGAATAACGACACTATTTGGATACCTACTGATGATACCTAACAGTAGCTTTCTAAGGCTATGTCTGCACTTCAGAAAGTTAGTTTGAATTTCTTAGTTCAAACTAATAACTCGACTTATTGGTTATAACTTATAACTCATTGTTTTGAAGTAAAAATATGGACTAGTTTGAGCTAATGTTAGTTTGAATTTGTCCACTTTGTTAACTCGAACTAACTGCCCTTAGTTCAAACTTAAGTTCGAACTAAGTGTTAGTCCTAGTCTCCACTGTACTTAGTTTGAACTAACTATCAAACTAAGTGCTTAGTTCGACCTAACCAGTGGTAGTAACTAGTTCAAACTAAGCGTTCATTAGTTCAAATTAAGGAATTTCTTAATTTGAACTAATGAAAGGCTAGTATAAACAGGAGCTAAGTTAGTTTGAATTAAGCCTCCTTAGTTAGAACTAACTTGCCAGTGTAGACATAGCCAAAGAGTTTAGAGTGAAGAACCATCTAAGTTCAGTGGTCTTTAACTCACCTGACTGATGGTTTGTTTTTGCATAGCAAGAGCTTGCAATGGAACATGCTAGGAAGCAAGGATGCTCTGATCCACCATTGCCCATTTGTCCAAACAACAGCACAATGCACTCAGTATTGGCTGGCAGAAGATTAGCAAGCTATTTGGTATGAAAGCAGGCAGAAAACATTTCTAGGAAGCACTCAGAATTTGTGTTCTGCATGTTGCAAAGTCTATAAATATGATAAGCAAGTTGTTGACAGAATAATGATATAAGTTGGTGTACTCCACGCAGGTCATAAAGGATTTACTTTTAGGGCTGAAGGCTAAAATCCCATTTCTGAAGTTTATTACTTAACAATATTCCAGCAACGATCCTTTTCCTTTTTCCCCCTGCCACTATGAAGATTTACTATGCACATTTCCAGAGACTGACAGTATAAAGCAAGGAAATGGGACAGTTCAGAAGAGGGAGGGAGAAGTAGGTTCTTAAGCCCTTCCAGTATTAAATTTTACAGGAAGCACCCAGCATGCTTTTAGGCACTGTAAAAATAAACAACAGCAACACTACTAATAATAAATACTAGGTATCCTACATCAGGGGACATAATATTATGTTTTCCAACAGTGTTTTGGACCATTCATTATGTCTGTATTGTTCTATTGGTTGTACCATGCTGGGCACAACAGAGCCCTGCTCCATGCTGGAGGAGTCGGAGGTGCTACGGTACTACAAATGCAGAACAATAATTAATAATTCTATACACAAGGATCTCCCTAACTTTTATTTCCACAGGCCCTAACTCAGGAAATTACTTAAACATGTTTAAGTACTATCCTGATTAAAGGGAAGCTTTTCTGAATTGGGCTAACACTGATCACACCTTTATGATACCTATTCCTTCTAGCATCATCCAAACTATGGGGTACCGTAAATCTGAGACAATTAGAAGCACATTTAAACAAGGGAAAGATGTTCAAGGTCTCCTTGAGATGCCTGTCTCGGTTGTATAAAACACTAAAAAGGAAAAAGAAAAAAAAAAGAACAAAATTGTAAAAAACATTAAAAATGCTGCCAATTGGACAACATGGGGAAAGCAGTTCAATCCCGTGTTGATTTGTTTTACTTTTTTTTCTTTAAGCTATTTCTTAAATGATAAATGCACATGAAGTGTTAAATATGTATATACTGTATTTCAAAAAATTTAAAAAAAATTCAAACGAATGGGGCACAAGATTGTTCTATAAGTCGTGCTGGCTAATTTTTAGTTTGTATTCATAAGTGGTTTTTAAAAGCCTTTTTTAAAGTGTAATTTGCATGTTCTACTTTGATTGTATGTAAACATATTTTAGAGCAAAAAATGTATTTGTATTTTATTGAATATAGAGGCAAGAAAAAAACCTTGTACATTGTTTGAAATGTTCTTTTTGTAACAGTTTTTATTCATGAAGCATTTTTGTACATTTAAAAATGGATATGGACTTGATGTTATTTGAGGCTTAGATACATCTGGCATGCTTTAATGTCATGCTCCTTCATGATCTTAGATGTTGGTTTTTAAACATTTTTTCTAAAACAAAGCTCAGTCTTTTGGCTACCAAATCAGGTTAGCACAGTATAGAGCACTTAACTAAAAAAGAAAAAGAAAAAGAAAAAAAAAGGAAAAAAGAAAAGAAAAGAAAAAAAGTTAATCCTATTCATATGTTATTCATTGTGTGAAATTAAAGGAATTCAATTCAGTCTAACATGAGTTGTGAATTCTTTTGTCTTATTTTCCATCTGTTTCACATCACGAAGGAGTTTAATAGCTTTTGGATACTAATACCATGCACTCACAAGCCCTCTTTATGGTAATGGAGAAAAACATGCTTCAGTTCTTTCTTTTATTTTTTAGTTTTTCCAGAACATCCAAGAAAGAAAGAAAGAAAGCTGCAGCACCTTCCGAGTCTCTTTTTCCAAAGAATATGTGTCTGTAAAGCCGAGGCTGTAACCATTGGGGCACAAGTGCACACTGGCCCAGTTCACAGCCTTTAGAAAAATGCACAGGCAGGTATCTCAGCACTGCTACCACAGGAACAAAGGGCTCAGCACCTTCACAGCATGGCATCCCTTGCTTGAAAAATCATGAAGGCCTCTTTTGGTGGCCCAGACCCTTTCCTAAAGCAAGAAAGGGACTTAGATTGGGGAAGGAATTGGTAGCACCAGTGGGTGGAGGGCCATGAAAGGCAAATACAGCTCCTCTCCCGTTAGCCCCCCCTGGAGCTCTGCAGGTAAAAATAATGCAATCTCGGAGCCTCACTTTGTGTCCTCAGGGCTCCAGTTACCAGGCATAATGCACAGTAGCGTGCATCCCATCAAGATCCAACACCGGGAAAGGGCAGAACGTCGCCTACTAGCCAATGTGAATGACCCTGACCTCCCAAGGTTCCCACAACATCTCTGCTGATCCCTGGGAAGTCACCAGCTCTGTGGGCAGTTGCACAACCTCTTCCATGGAACGTGAATCCAAGCTCCACTGATAGGTGGGTGTGTTAAAAATGCCATGCTGGACTTGTGACAGAGATTCGTTTCCCAAAAGCAAACTTATGTAGGTTTTCCAATGGACATGGACATGGGTCCCGTCTATACAAAGTTCCACCACCACATAGCACTCAGGTAGTGTTGCACTTGCATAGCTTCAACAGAAGCTCTAATCTATAAGTAGAATGACTGACAGCTGATGACCATTTTTGTTTTTTTTCCTGTGTGCACACAAACAGGCACTCAATTTGAGGCCAAGTCTACTGGCGTTGACATAATGCACATTGACCTTAATGGAAACGGGACAAGATGCTTCATAGAATAAGGTATTCCACTGATTAGCATTTTACAAATACTCAAGAATAGCTATCATTTAAAAATACACGTTTGGCTGTATGTGTACAATTAGAGAACTTGAGCAACACTGCTAAAATGGGAGTCAGGAGTTATTGTTTACACAGAGGTATGGAAACCAAGCTAAAATTTAGTGTGGTAAAAATGAAACCCATTACAGAACATCCTTTTTAAAGATAGGGCTGAAAATCTGCATGAATGTGAGATATGGTAGTGAAGTATCAAATGACCTCTGAGGCTTTATTTTATGTGACCTGTGGGAATAATTGGTATGGCAAAACAATTGGAAATGTAAGAGATTATTTTTTTTAAGATTGTAGCAGCAGGAGTTAATATAATAATGATGCTTAAAAACACTAAGATTATTGTTTTGGGGGCGGGGGGGAGTTGATTAATTTTGTTTTTGTTGAAAAGTGTCTGTTTGAAACCAAAACTGTTTCCAAAACAATCAGCTTCGACGAAGTGCCCAACTTGAAAGTGTTTTTAAGACGTCTTAAAAAAAAAATTCAGA
The DNA here is from genome assembly GCA_007922195.1 of Podocnemis expansa. Taxonomy (NCBI): domain Eukaryota; kingdom Metazoa; phylum Chordata; order Testudines; family Podocnemididae; genus Podocnemis; species Podocnemis expansa. Next base: position 15,336,184 of record ML682015.1, on the reverse strand, counting down.
ATGTAAAATTCCAATATTCCAGTTTAAGAAAAATGTCTCTTTTTCTAAAAATTTAAGTTAGTTGTATGAAAATAAGGAAGACATTGAAAGCTAAATGAAGCATTTTGATTGATCTGGCCAGACCTCCCACACCCCACAAGTTTTTCAAGTCACAAACATTTTTGAGAGTAATGGTTTGTCCCTGTGACAGGACGGTGACCTTGCACTGGCAGAAAAGGGGTTAAGGAGGGTCTTGAGCCAGCCACCAATCAGGTGGGTGGGCTGCTGGGCCAATCAGGGCACAGATTAGCATAGAAAAGCTGGCTGAGGTGCTAGGGAGAGAAGGTTCTGCTGGTTCAGGAGCTGTGGGATAAGTACCTGGGGCAGCTCCTTGTGGGCAGCAGGGCTCTGAATGTGACTGGGCCTGAGACCCAGCAAAGGTGGCCTGTGGAGAACCCTGTGGCAGCAGCAGGGGACGGAGACTGCCAGGGCTCGGGGACACCACAGCGGAGACAGACGAAGGCTGTGTTGGCCAAGGCTTGGAAGGAGCTGGAAAGACGCTGGCAAGAGGCAAAATTCTTGATGGAAGGTATGGAGGCTGCAGGAAAGTGGTGCAGGAGACCTTTTGTGGACTGGGGGGTCAAGGTGATGCCTAGGCTGAGGCATACTGGGTCCTGGAGAAATGGGTGGGCCTGGGTCCCTTGCTTCTTCCACCTAGCTACTGGTGAGCAGTGAAGGACCAGAGGGAACCCCTGAGACCAAGTGGGCTGCTGGGACTGGAAGGGGGGTCACCTGACCTGGGATTCAGTTGGATGACTGGGTTGCCCTGGAAAGGGCTAGTAAATTTGGACAGCACTGAACATTGGGGTGTGGAATTAAGCTTAATTCCCCAAATAACACTGCCAGGAGCACCTGCCTGGGTCCTGGGCCAAGGAGGGCAAGACAGTGCCTATTTGGGATGATCAACATTTTTGAACTCTGAAATTGTGGACCTGGGAACCATTGGGTGCTCTGCAAAGTCTTCTATTAGACTAGAGTAGTCAACAGACTAAGCGTAAAAGTTGGCTCTGTTGCAATCTAGGGGAGTGTGAATGGTTATGCAAACCCCATATGGGCAATAAATACTTAAGGTGCCTCTCTGGGCTCAAACACTCTCCACCCACCATACCTGTAAAAGATGTACAAGCTAGAGGTGGAGTTGAAAGGAAGGAGAGCATCTCCTAAGTGGGCAGATGAGTGAAAGGAGTGACTTTACCTTGCAACTCCTGAGGAAAGGCAGGATCTTGCCAATCAACAGCTCCCTGAAGGTTGCTCCCACGACTAAGGCAGGGCCGGGACCTGCTTCTGAGTTCTGATACAACCTGAGTGGGACATACTTCCAACTCATGTATACTGACTTACTCTGTTTGTGCTAATTTCCCTTGTTTTATTTATGGACTGTGTCAATAGGGGAGAGCCTTGGAACTCACCTGGCCAGTGGGAAGTCATAAAAGGAGACAGCCACTCCTCCCAAGAAGAAGAGAACCACCGCAACATGCCTGGTTGTGAAGAGATGCCAATCAGTGAGCTGAATCCCTCCATACTTACAATTTACAACTTACAGTTACAAATTGTGAATGTTGGACCTTAGGAGGGTTGTAGGACATGGCCCAGGTAAGGCAGCCTGTTTGTCAAACCAATGGTATCCTTCATGGGCTCCTGGGCTGATTCCCAGTGGAATGGGATGGCCCTGGTTCGCCAAAAGAACCATCCCATAGCACCTAACCCCACTACCTTGTGGTCAGGTCTCCGCAAGTGGCAATGATCACATGGGATTGTGACAATGACATCTGTAACGACAGGATTTCACCCCAGCACTCTGCTCTCAGCTCTATTACTAAACTGCTCTGTAATTTAGAACTCAATCCTTAGATTGTGCAGCCTCGCGTAGCTCCCCTGATTTCAATACCAGTTTGCAGCCATTGAGGACCTACCCCTTAATCTTTCTCCTCCCCCCCACCCCAATTTCTTAAACAAAGACAATTCTGTTCATGTTTGGACAACTTTTTAAGAACTTCAGATGACTTACACTCTAAAAGTACAAACTTCCATTATCACTCTATCATCAGTAAGAGACAGCCTACAATTTTAAAAATGCTGAATTTTGCTAGAGACAACATGGAAAACATGTTACACCAGTGAAGTCGGTGGGGCTGTCCCAGTGTAAGTGAGATCAGAATCAGGAAACTGTTATGGGGCAGGGTCCTTGTGAGCAAGTCTGAAGATGAGTTCATACAGAATGGAAGAGGTATTAGGACATATGTGTTTTCTTTTGGAGCCAATTGTGAGTCTTACAAATTTTGGGGGGCCTATTGTGCAAATGGTTCAAAGCCTTATGTGGCAGGCAGTGTAAAACTACATCAACCCTGTGATAGGATTTTGTGTCCTAGGAAACATAACTGCCTGGCTATTTGATGCGCTAAAAGCAGAATGAAGTCTGTGGCAGTCGCCTGGCCATAGTGGATTGATCCTGCATTGTGCTAGCCTCAGTCTGTGGGCCATTGAATGAGGTGATGTCCCTGACGATTTTCCAGCTCTTCATAGGTGATTTACGCTACAATGGGCAATCAATCCCTTTTCCACTGTTTAACTGGGCATTGGGTGGTCTTTGCAAAAATTGAATGGGGAGCTGGTATAAGGACAAGGCTGCAGTCCTTCACTCTGGGCAGCTTGCCTCTAACTGTAGAGAAGCAAAGATGAGCTCTTGGCTGGGGTAGGAGACAGGACCCCAGACAGCCCACTGCACCACCAGGATTCAGCAGCCTGAAGTTAGAGTCAACATGTAGTTGGAGAGGTGGTTATGGCCCAAAGGACCTGCTAAGGCACAAGCCCAACATGGACAAAGGGATTGTGGTGGCACTCAATAGAGTGTGTAGGGCCCCTTGGCTGGGGAACAAAGAAGTGGGCAGGCCCGAGTCCCATCTGCCTCCCCCAGGCAACTAGTAGGCAGAGAAGCTGTGGCTGAGTGGAAAATGGACAGTGGCTGCCTCTGATAGAAGCAGGTGGGCCAGAACTGGACTGTACCCTGGAAAGAGGGAACTGGATGGACTCAGCCGGGGGGGCTGAAGACTGTAAAGACAGAACCATGGGCGAGACAGAGCACTGACCACTGGACAGGGCTGCCCCTTGAGCCAGTTCCCCAATACTGTCGCCAGGAGGTACTTGTCATGTGGGTCATGTGCTGCCAACCCACTACACCAGCCACGTGCTGAACAATTCTAATCCAGCTTTTAAAGTTTAGCTACTTATGTTGGTTGAAATCCTAACGCCGCTGAGTTTACTAGGTCCAGTATTTCACCCTGTGTCTTTTTAACTGAGCCGTCTGCACTGCTGTGCTCAAAAGTCTCTTATAGCTCTCCCATTTCCTGCTATGATATTTGTGTACAAAAACTATATAGAATTCAAGCAGACAAATGATGAACAAACTCCAAACTGCTGACGAGGTAAAGGCCAGCGAGAGAGTGTGCATAAATGAAGAGCAATTGAGGGTGGGTGTTTTGTGATGGTGTCAGGAACGCAATTAGAAAAGGGAATAAAAGTGATCTCTGAAGGAAGCAAATGCTGATGATCTGGCAGAGCTGCACTGAAAATTATGACAAAGAAAGGCACTCTGTTTTCAAGAAGCCAGCAAAAAAAGGCACACTTGAAGGGGAAGCACTGTCAGAAATGAGCTCAGAGACACGAAAGGACATTTGGCAGAGGGAGGGAGAGAGAGACTGAAGGGTATGAAGATGTAGGTCATGGAGAGAGAATAAAAAATGAAGGTTGCATCAGCAGGAAGAGGAGACAGCCTGCTCTTTTATGATGATTTTATCGCTGGCTTTCCAAGCTGACACATCGCCAGTTATTTATTCTCATTAAATAGCCCCAGCCTCACTGTAGAGCATTTCACGATCATTAGTCCACCACCATCTCTCTTTAACTGCTTATTTATCTTTCTTTTCAAGTAATGAATTATCCCAAGTGAGCTATTGTCAATAGTCACCCAGAATCCTGGTCAGTGATCAGCGTTTGGTGATGACATAAGCTTGGTAACGAAGATTATAGTCGTGCTGAACGCTGATCACAGACCAAGTTTACGATGGGTGTGTCCTCCACTCTTGTAAACTGTCATAGCTCCCTTGAAATCAACAGACAATTTACAGCAGATGAGCAGCTGCCCCATGGGAGCCAGGGCAACTTACATCATCCCCCAGGTGTTTGGTATTATCCGCTCTGCCTGGGAGCTGCCAGCTTCTCATCTTTACTATTTTATTCATTATGCCTTTTTATTTAAAATGAACTCAAACTGATACATCAAGACACAGGTTCAGTCTTCCAAATGACCACGTCTCTGGGGGCCTAGGCCCATTTCAGCTTCCCTGACTTTCACAGAGCCCTCAGCTTTCTCTTTGCTTCAGTTTACCATCTGTAATGCTTTCTGACTCTGCAGAAGTGTGAGTTAACATTGGTAAATGGTTCAGAGCTCCTTGTATAAAACATGCTATCTAAGAGCTAAGTTTTACTAGGGATTTCACAACTGGATATTGTGTCTAGGTTTGTACTTTTCTTTATTTTTTTCTAACCATGAACAATGAGACAGCGTAGTATATTCAACATAGTGGAAATGAGTCTTAAAACCAGGATAATTTTTTTTATAACCTTCTTCATTGCTGCCACTAGACAATCCTTCATTGCTTCCAAAATAACTTGCAAAGAAATCCTTTCTCTGCTAAACTACATCTCAGTCGGTTTCAAATTCTGGTATTCATTCTCCTGGCTTGTTTGCTTCTTTTGTTTTTTGTTTTGTACTTTCAGCGAATTTTCCTCATATCACCCTAGGTGAATTTGAAAGTCTCAACCAGAAGGATGTTGGTGAGGGATATAGTGATCTGGGCTCCAGGAAAATGCTTCTGTGACATTCCTGGCACTGAGATCATTAGGTTTCATAGGCTTGAGATTCAGCGTACAGATGGAGCAAGGATGTTGCAGCTGAAGCAAAGGAGGAGAAGGAAACCCCAACTTTGCTTACTTAAAGGAGGAGTCTGGTGGCATGCAAAAAACTAACAAATTTATTTATTGCATGAGCCTTCATGGGAGACAATAATCATTTCATCAGATGCTCCCAAGAAGGGGGGACTTTCAGAATGGGAGGAAAATAAATACAGGTAAATCGCTGTTACAGGAAATCAAAGCAGTTGTTTAGATTCAAACACCGGGGCACAGCATATAGAGGAAGGTGAGGTCAAGTTGCCTTTTGAAATGAGAGAAAAAATCCACAGTCTCTATTTAACCCTGCGGCAATGGTGTCAAATCTGCATATGAATTCCACTTCTGTAGTTTCACTTTGAAGCTTTGGTTTGTTATCCATTTGTTTGAGCACAGCTATTGACAAATCATCAATGGCGTGAGCAGGGAGATTGAAGTGGTCCCCTATTTGTTTTTGAATGTTGTGATTTCTGATGTCAGACTTGTGTTTATTTGCTCTTTCGTGCAGAGACTGTCCAATGTATAAGATCTGATGAAGTGCAAGCTTCTCCCACAAAAGCTCATGAGATAAATAAATTTGCTAGTCAAAATTTTAAGTGCCACAGGACTCCTTGTTTGTTTTGCTGAACTAGATTAACATGGCTGTCCCTTTGGAATTCACTTACTTAGATTCAGATTTTGAGAAAATCCTTACAAAGTGCCTTGCACATAACGACCTGGTGCAGTGACAGAGCATTCAGTTTTCTTGTTGGACTTCTAGAAGGATATGTATGTATGTGAAGCTTTTGAGAATTACTGCATGCATATGAATTTGATGGCCTTTCCCAGTCTTAGCCAACCTGTATGTCTGCCTCCATCCCCAGAAACAGTAGCTTTGAAATGCCATATCAAAAGAGTACATTGTGTTTCCTGCACATCCTGCTTTACTGAAGGTTAATTCCTTCTGACGCATGCAGGCTGTTGCTGCCAATTAAGTCAAATGTATTTTATGCTTTCCTCTCTGTTGCCATACAAGCTTTTGTTAGAAAATATTTAATAACTAAAACTTGCCAAACTTTGTTAAATGATATGGCGTGATGATTTGGAATAAGCGTCCTGAATTTCCTGAATGGGGCAGGTGGGAGGAGGGGTTCTGGAATCAGCCCCAGCAGTTTAATATTCAGTTTACAACTCCATGGCTTATCCTATGGTAGAGGATTGTTGTACCAGCAGAACACTAGACTTCAGGCTGCATGGAGTTTGTGGAGTTTTCTTCTCATACAATGAAATAATAGTGTGCAGAACAAGAAAAGACATTTGCTTGAATTAGAAGAGTGGACCTGATTTTTTTTTGTCTTATGAAAAATTCTATGAGATCACTTTGTAATTGGTGTAAGCCACTATAAAAGATGGAAATTGGTAAGGAATACTCATCTCTAATTTTTTCAGGCTTTTGTGCCTCTTCACCATCAGAAATATGTTTCTTGGCACCATTTACCTCCCTGAAAACTCAGTATTGCTCAGGAAAATTCTAAGTATTGAAGGTGACATTTGCAAAAATGATAATGGCTTATATTTTCTTGTATATATTATACAAACACAAGACAAGCTTACAGACAAAACAGGCACAGGATTGGAGAGGAAAGAGCAGTAAAGTGGCTTGCCAGTGGTGACAGAAGAGATGAGCAAGGTGCACTGAAACTAGAACTCAGGTCTCTGGACTCTAAGCTATGCTGTTGTCTAATTTGCTCCTATTTTAATGGCATATATTTATCACACAATAATTTGTGGATAGAAGCCCTGAGCTTGAAAAATATACTGGGATGGAGCTCCTTGCTCCCTCTATTTTCCAGTAGCCAGGTTCATTTACATGAATTTGACTGTATTTTACCCATAATTCCATCTACTTAATTTACTGTGGGCTAAATACTGACTGTCAGAGTTCTTGGTTCAAAACCAAAGCCAGTCAGGAAAGGGGACAGAGGTGGTAACTCCGTGAATCTGCCGCCAATCCATGGACGGACCATTCCACAGGCCTTTCTGGGTCAGAAGTTACTGGAAGCCAGGGCCTCTTAGTAAGTGTCATGACCCAAAAGTGGTAGCGGCACATTTTCCAGTCCCCAGACAGTTTGTTATGTGCATGGATTAGAGAAGGAGGGTTTTGAACCAGAATACAAGTTTGTAAAATGTACTGGCTTGTACATGGTCTAACTGCCGGTGAGGTATAACTCTTTCGTCTGCATTAGTTTGGGGTGATTCCACTAACAAGACTGAAGTCAGCTTTTAATTTTGAAGAATTTCCCTTGGGAAAAGTGAACAATAATGTCTCAAGCCTTTGTGTTCACAAAATTGCACCCTTTAAAGGGAAAGGAATGTCCTATCAATCTACATGGGTTTGCTGCACATCAATACAGTGCCTTGCAAAACCTTATTTAGGAGAATCCTGAATGAAATATCCAACAGGCTCTGATGTGTCATAAGGTGGCACTAAAGCAAGATCTGAACAAAATAGGTAGTTTCTGGACAAAAAAGAATATCATGTAAATAGCTCACTGGTTAGGCATAATACCTATTCTCATCCACAGGAGCAGTAGCTACTGCATGTGATTTCCAAATCCACTGTTTTTTTTCCAAGAAAACTGTCTGTAAAGAATTCATGCTGGGGTCCTAACTGCTTCATTTTCGCCTCTGATTATTACTTCAGAGTGAATGCATATAGGATGTAAGTTCTAGAGGGGGCAGCCTTTTTAGTCTAGTTCAGTGAAACAAAGAAAGTCCTGTGGCACTTTTAAAGGAGCTCCCTGTGACTTTCTATTATTTTTCTGGAATTTTCTGGAGTCACTCCTCACTTTAGTTAGGGCTGTCACAGTTTCCAGATTTCAAAAGGGATAGCCGTGTTAGTCTAGTCCAGTAAAAAAACAACAAGGAATTGTGTGGCACTTTAAGACTAACAGATTTATTTTTTGCATGAGCTTTCGTGGGAGAAGATCCCACTTCCTCAGATGCTTCAAAGATGGGTGAACTTACAGAAAGGAATGAAACTAAATGCAAGGGGGTGTAAAACATAGGATCAGGTCATAAAGTAACAGCTAATCAGAGCAGTTTACAGGCTCAAACAGTGGGAAGCCTGAAGTCAAATTACCCTTTGTAATGGGAAAAGAACCCATAGTCTCGATTAAGTCCTGGTTTCACATATTAATATGCAAGCTAAATTCTGTGAAAGCAGGACTTAATCGAGACTATCACCTGAGATTTTCTTTTTGTACTCCAGTGTTGGGCAACATTTTAGGGTTAATTTACCAAACCTGCCCTGCAAGAATTATTTAGTTTTCTTAGGTATTAAGTTGCTTTTCTGTAAAGACAAATAGTGGGAGGAGAAAGTGAAAAGGTATGGGCAACGCCAAAGGATGCTCCATTATCATATGGGACTATGAAGATACCTCATAGAGGCCCAGGCAGAGTGCTAACACAAGGCCTTTGAACCTCTGGTGTCTAATCTGACCTTTGGAGTCTCATAAGGGTTGAATTTCAGTCTACTTGAAGAACAGTGAGAAATGTGCAGGAATTGTAGTCAATGCCATTGGTCATTCTGCCCCCAAGCTGCAGAAAACATCACAGTGTCACTAGCTGTTAGGGCCAAATCCTGCTCCTAATGAAGTCAGTAACAAAACTTCCTTTTACTTCCAAAAGATTTCATACTTGGGGCCAGTCCAGATCACAGTACCCAGGTTATGGAAAACATACACTAAGGCTATGTCTACAGTAGCAAATGAGTCCAGATTAAGGAGACTTAATCTAGACTAATTTGCTCCCTGTCTACCATAGGCTTTGCCTAGTTCAAAAAAAAAAAAAAATTCTGGTTTGATGTAAGCAAAGCTTAGTTTGAACTAACTTTAGTTCAAACTAGAACAACGTAGCCATTCTAGTTCGAACTAAATAGGTTCAAACTAAGCGGTTACTTTGAACTAACCGCGTCTTTTAGTTTGAACTAACTTTTATTTCAAACTAGCCACACTTTTTTAGTTTGAACTGAAAAGTTAGTTCTAACTAAAACGCCGTGTTTAATTTAAACTAACCAGTCACTGCATAGTTCAGACTAAGCAAGCCCAAACTAAGCTTGCTAATGTAGACATAGCCTAAAGGGCTAAAGTAACCCTACAGCATCGTACGTAGCTGTGGTCACTGGAGAGAAGCTACCCTGACCACGCTCAGTGAAGGCAAACTGCACCACGTGCAGCAGATGATCAGTAAAAATGTATCATCTACAAGAAAGGTTCCCAAACTATGGGCCAAGAGCCACATCTTTCCTGTCAAAACAATTTGACTGGCCCACTGAAACCAGTGGTTTTTATGATTACATAGAACCCTTCATAACATAACACAAGGTAAGCCAATAAAATCACCAGCAAAGGGCTCAGATTGTGCATTCATTTTTGTTTTATGAACAGGAATCTGTTTTTCTTTTGTAATAAAAATGTTAAAATGTATATATTTGTCCGTTTTTTATTTGGCAATACCCCTCTAACAGCAGAAAGCTAGTTTCTTGAAAAAAATCTGCTGTACCATTGGTGGCTGCATACTTTTTTCTAGGCTGAGCGACCTATAATAGGCAGAATGATGTGTTCAGCAGGAAGCAAAGCCTGCGGACATAAAAAGGGTTACACTGGTGTGAGAGTTAAAAGTCAAGAAAGAGTGGCAAGAGGAGAGGAGAAAAGAAGAGTAGCAAAAGAGAACAAGTTAAATTTGAAGCCTTCAGTTTACTTGCAATATGTCTGAAAAGAGGGAGGAAAAAAAATCAATTCTGAGTGCAGAGCATTTAACCAAGAGTGGACAAATGATTTCCCCCCCCCCCCCCAATACAGGGAAAAGGCCATTTGTCTCATTTGCCAGGAGTCTGTACCTGCATTCAAAGAATAATATGTTCACCAGCATTTTGAGTCTCATCACAAAGAGAAGAATGAAAGTCTGCAAGGAAAGCTGCAATCTGACAAAATTGCAAGACTTAAAAATTGACTATCAATGCAGCAAAACATTTTTAAACTGAAATCAGAGGAGACTCTGTCATTTCTTCATGACAGTTTTTTATGTTGCTAAACTGATTGCAGACAGCAGGAGACCCTTTACAGTTGGCGAATTTGTTAAGCGGTGCATGACTACAGTGGTTTGAGAGGTATGCAGGGAGAAGAAAAATGCCTTCAGTTCTGTAAGTTTTTTTTCCCCAAAATAAAATTAAGTGAAGAATTGAAGAAATGGGGATAACTTCTTTATCTAGCCACACCAAAAAAGTCTTTTTTTTTTTTTTGCACTTGACGGAATTAATGATGTAAGTGATACAGCACAGCTTCCCATTTTTTAGCCATGGAGTTGACTCTAATTTTGACCTCTCTGAGGTCTGGTCTCCAAATCCTCAAGGACTGTACCCCTTTCTTATCCATTGGAGCTGCAATGTATCTGACTGCCTTTCTCTTGTTGGGTTCAGCTCTCAGTTCCAGTGCTGTGAACAAATGTTCAATGTATGTCACCTCATGCTGTTCATAGCCACATTTTTTTTTTCTGGATTGAGCATTATGTTCTTTCTCCTGCATCACTATAGAAGAACTTGTAGTTTTCTCCCATGATCTTGTTGAGTTTCTTGATTTTTGTTCCCTTCACCTATACTGAGGATATCATCCACATTTAATACCCCACTAGCACCTATTCCAGTGCTTGGGTGAGTCTTTTTGACTGGAACACTTCTGGCACTTGGATTATGCCCATTGGCATGCATGGCCATCAGCTGTTGCTGCAAACATTGTCAGTATGTTGGACAGTTTAACTTGGCCTCTGTAGCAAAAGTCCATCAAAAGTTATTAGCCAAGATAGACAGTGATTGCTGTTTGCCAGAAGCTCAGAAAGGCAAATGGGATGATTACCAAAAAAAAAAAAAAAAAAAAAAGGACAAGGAAAGTGTGGGCCCTTTACTGAATGGGTGAGATAACCCAGTGACAAATTATATGGAATGCTGATGTACCCAATGGCTTTTTTTCCCCCTTCTGTCTTCACAGTCAAGTCTAATTCCCAGATTACTGCATTGTACAGCACAGAATGGGGACGTGGTGGGCAGTCCCCAGTAGTGTAAAAAAAGGTTCAGGGCTATTTAGAAAGGCCAGACATGCACAAGTCCATGAGGCCAGATGCAGTGCATTCAAGGGTGCTGAAGTAGTTGTTTGTTGTGCTTGCAGAGCCATTGGTCTTTACCTTTGAAAACTTCTGTTGACTGGAGTGATCCTGAACAAGTAGAAGAAGACGACTACAGTGGTCATCTCCAAAAAAGGGAAGACGGAGGATCCAGGGAATTACAGACTGGTCAGCCTCCTCTTATTCCCTGGCAAAATCATGAAGTAGCTCCTCAAGGAATTGATTTTGACTCATTTGAAAGAAAGGAAGGTGATCAGGAACAATCAGCATGGATTTACTACGTCCAGGCTCTGCCAGACCAACCTCATTGCCTTCTGTGATGGGAAAACTGGCTCTGTAGATGTGAGGAAAATGGTGGGTGTAGTATACCTTGACTTTAACAAAGCTTTTTTTACTGTTTCCCCCATTTTTCTTGCCAGCAAGTTAAAAGAGGTATGGGTGGCTACATGAACTATAAGCTGGATAGAAAGCTCGCTAGAGCATTGGGCTCAATGGGTAGTGATCAATGGCTCAGTGTCTAGTTGGCAGTCAGTATGAATTGAAGTGGCCTGAGGCCAATATTGTTTGACATCTTCATTAATGATCTGGAAGATGGAATGCATTGCACCCTCAGCAAATTTGCTAATGACCTTAAGCTGAAGAAATGGTAGATATAAAGTGACCAAGACAAAATGGAGTATTAGGTCAAAAGAAGGTTCAGCATGGTGTGGTTCAAAAAGAAGAAGTGCAGAATCCTACACCTAGGATGGAAGAATCCCATGCACTGCTAAGGACTGGGGATACAGTGGCTAGGCAGCAGTTCTGCAGAAGAAGACGTGGGGGTTACAGTGGACTAGAAGCTTAATATGAGAGTGTCCTTATTGCCAAGAAGGGTAATAGAATATAGGGCTGTGTTAGTAAAAGCATTGCCAGAAGATTGAGGGATGTGATTTTCCCCTCTGTTCCTCACTGGTGAGAACACATTTAGAGTATTATATCCAGTTTTGGCACCTCCACTATGGAAAGCATGTAGACAAACTCAAAAGAGTCCAGCAGAGGGCAACAAACATGACTGGGGGCTGGAGGAAATGACTCATGAGAATAGGGTGAGGGAATTAAGCCTCTTAAGTCTACAGAAGAGAAGAACGAGGTGGGATTTGATAGCAGCCTATAACTACCTGAAAGAAATTCCAGGGAGGATGGAGTCAGGCCATTCTCGGTGGTGGTACATGACAGAATAAAGAGCAATGGTCTCAAATTGCAATGGGGAAAGTCTAGGTTGGATGTTAGAAAACATTATTAGGAGAATGGTGAAGCAGTGGAACGAGTTACCTAAGGCAGGTGGTAACAAGTCCCAAAGGGATAACCGTGTTAGTCTAGTTCAGCAAAACAAATGAGGAATCCTGTGGCACTTTTTAAAAAACTAACAAATCTATTTATCACATGAGCTTTCAATGGAGAAAATCCTACTTCATGAAGTGCTTGAAGATGGGTATCTTACAGGAAGGTGGTGGAATCTCCATCCTTGGGGTTTTTAAGATCCAACTTGACAAAGCCCTAACTGGGACAGTTTACTTAAGATTGGTCCTGCTTGGAGCAGAGTGGTTTAGTAAATGCCCTTCTGATGTCCCTTCCAACCCCTAATATTATATGATTCTATGATTATTCATTCCCTCTGAAGCATCTGTCATTCACCACTGTCAGGAGATAGGATACTGGCCTAGATAGACCATTGGTCTGAGCCAGTGTGGCTGTTCTTACATTCTTATGTTCTAACCTATTCTTCAAGTCACACACCATAAGCATTCTAGTTTTGGAAACCCTGTTAGTTGTCCTGTTGTTAGTCAGTTGTCCTGTTAATAGTTTTCTCTTTTGGAATCCTCTTGTTAGTTCTCTGCTCTTCATAGACCAAAATCATTTAGCTTCTCTGTGCCTCAGTTTCCCATATACAAGGTGGGGGAAATAGCACTGCACTGTCTTACCAGGGACCCTTAGGATAAATAGATTGGAAGATTGGGAGGAATTCAAATACTGAAGTATGGGGGCCATATAAGTACCTAATATATTTAGATAAACAATCAGTGAATACAAAGGGCAAATCCTAACAGGAGCCCATTATTATATACACAAAGCATGTGCCCAGCTAAATGGTTTCATGCCTCACAACTTTTTTAAAAAACATTTTAAGGTATAACTAAACAAAGAAATAGATTTTGCCCTGTGCACTTAACTATTTCCATCTGCCATTTTGCTGAAGGCCTCATTGTGGCTAGGATTTCGAGAGTGGATTTGAAGACAGAGTAGTAGCTTGAGGGACAGTTAATTTTGAAGATACTCCATGCTGACAGGGAAGCACTGAGCCATAGGAGAGAAATGGACAAATGAGCACTCAAGGGCTATGTCTACACTACAAAAACTAGGTCGACTTTGTTACCTTGACTTAATAAAGTCTACTTAAAGTTGCCTTTATTAAGTTGACTTAGTGAGTCCACACTGCTCTTAAGGCAGCTTAACAAAGTTGGTTAAGTCAACTTAAGAAAGTGCCCTAACAAAAATGGGTTGCTTAAGTCAACTTTACTAAGTTGACTTAAGCAGGCACATGTTATTACATAGGGCTTCTTAAGTTGACTTAGATGGCCACATTGCATTAAGTCAACTTAATAAAGTTGACTTCATGCCTAAGTTGATTTAAACAGTGAGAGTTATTAAGTAAACCCTTAAGTTGACTTAATGAACTCCAAATGTGGCCAGGGCTTTGCTTAACTCATCTTAAGCCCATAGTGGAGACATCCCCAAGGATGGGCAAGAGCAAGTTAAAAATTTCATAGACAAATTAAAGGTCTTCAAGTAAACAGGACCTGATGAAATACATTCTAGAATATTCAAGGAGCTGACTGAGGAAATGTCTGAATCATTGGAGATTATCTTGAAAATGTCATGGAAGAGGGGAGAGACTCCAGAGAACTAGAAAAGGGCAAATATAGTGCTAATCTATTTAAAAAGAGGAGTAAAGGCAACCCAGGAAATTACAGACCAATCAGTCTGTCTTCTGTACTCAGAGACATAATGGAGGAAATTATTGAACCATCAATTTGCAAACAGTTAGAAGACAATAAGGTGATAAGTTACAATCAGCATGGATTTATCAAGAACAAATCATGGCAAACCAGCCTGGTAGTGCTCTCTGACAGGGTAACAAGCTTTGTGATGTAAGGGGGAAGCGGTAGATATGGTATCTCTTGACTTTTGATACTGTCTTGCATGACCTTATCATAAGCAAACTAGGGAAATACAACCTGGATTGGGGGAGTAACCTATGGCATGCATACCAAGCATGGCATGTGAGATGATTTTCAGTGCTACTCATATTACCGTTAGCACCAGGTATGTATAATTTCTAGTGGCTCCGGGCCAGGACACTAGGGGCCCACATCATGTGGGAGAGAAGAGGGGCTGGGTGGGATCACAGGCACCTCACATCTGAAAGTTTGCCAATCCCTGACCTACATGGTATTGGACACTTTTAAGAGCAGGGTTAAACAAATGCCTGTCAAGGATGGTTTAGACACAGTGGTCCCACCTAGCAGATAATGATCTGCTTCTGAAGGGCAATTGCCATTGAAGCCTGAACGTGTTGCACCATCTGCTGGCAAGTGATTGGAGACCACTGATTTAGAAGAGAATAGTTAATCCTTCCACCACCTCAGGGGACTGGACCTCTCAGAGTCCCTCACAGTCTTATGAGTCTATGATTCTTTGGTATTGCTGGCAAAGCAGAGAGGCAGGGACAGCATAGTCAAATAAAAAAATAGATATGGAGGGAGGGTTCAAGCTGTAAAAGGTCATCAGTGTGAAGCCCCTTTCCCCCCGCAAATGGACTTGATGCAAAGGAGAAGATGGAATTAAATTGGGTGGCAAAGGAGATGATGGTATGACAGCTATATAGTCAGAACAACAGCCCTGGAAAAGGACATTTGCAGCAGCAGTTGGGGCAAGCTACATGCTGGGAAGATTAAACAGCAGGAGGCAGTAGTCCAGATGGGAGATAATGAGATCCTAGATAAGAGTTGTAGTAGTGTGACCTGGGTGAAGAGATTGGAATTTATCTGTGCCATGAAGGAAGAAGAATCATGACTGGAACATTGCTTGGACATCTGGAACAAGGGAAATGATGATGGCAAAGATGCCCTATGGGTTACAGACCTGATGAAATTGAGATGGAGACTGGGTGTGTCCACAGAGGAGGGCAACCAGATGTCTGGTTTTTAAACAGTACTGGTATTCTGAGCTTTTTCTTATAGAGACACTTATTCCCTTCCACCCCTGTCCTGATTTTTCCCACTTTCTAGGTGGTCACCTTACCACAAAGAATTTGGAAGCTTGGAGAGTTCAGTTTTGACCATGTTAAGCTTATATTGTCAGCAAAATGAGACGTTGTTGGAGAGAGACTGGCCAAGGAGACGGGTTAGGTTGATGAACTAGCTTTGTGAATGAATCACTGGTGATAGCTGTCACGGGTTAAACCGATCTGACTTCAGTAACATGGTTTGCAGGTGGGGGTTTTCATAGGAGGTCTACCACAATGGCTGTGTTCAGACGAGAGTTTTATTTCGAAACAACAACCATTGTTTTGAAATAAAATTTCTTATGTTCACATGACATTCTGGTATTTCAAAACAACGGGACCCGTTGTTTTGAAATAACAGTCGTTATTTTTAAACAGTAAAACCTCGCTTGAAATCGAAATAGCCATTGTTTTGAAATGGCTATTTCGAAACAATGGTGTTCGGACATGTTGTTTCAAAACAACACTATTGTTTTGAAACAACTGTTTTGAAACAACATGTCCGAACGGCCTTATTTCGAAATAACAGCTGTTTTGATAGCAGGCTTTCCCTTAATTCGAATTAACATTTTCTTAATTTGAATTAATTTATTTCAAAATAAGGACTTTATTTCAAAATAACAGTTTACATGTGAACATAGCCAATGAGTGTCCCCAGTGTACGTGATGGTAGGCTGTCCATTGTGGTAGACCCTGTTTTTTCTACACTTCCTCCTTTTTCAGGCACAGTGTCTTCTATTATTGTAGGTAACCTTGAGTAGACATTTAATGTGGGGTTTCTCTTCTTTATGAACTGCAGACATTTGAATAGTTAATCTTTTCTGATATACTGTATTATTTTTAATTGCAGCTGCTGTTTCTAAAAACAGCTATTAAAATAACATAATATTCAGAAAACGACATGAGGGTTAATGGCTCATTAATCTCAGGGCTGTTGCAAGGAGGGGTCACCCCTGGGATGACTGCTCCAAACCCTGTGATTTGGTGTTCAGCCTCTTATAGCACCAAAAACTGTCTGTGCACAGATTATGTTACTTGGGTTATTCTGCTCCAAGATTTCATAGAATCATAGAATCATAGGGTTGGAAGGGACCCCACGAGGTCATCTAGTCCAACCCCCTGCCAAAAAAAGCATGACCACTCCCATTAGATCATCCCAGTCACTGTTTTGTCCAGCTGGGACTTGAACACCTCCAGAGATGGAGATTCCACCACCTCCCTAGGCAACTTATTCCACTGCTTCACCACTCGCCTAGTAAGGAAGTTTTTCCTAATATCCAGCCTGGACCGCCCCAGCTGTAACTTGAAGCCATTGCTTCTCGTTCTGCCCTCTGTTACTACCGAGAACAGTCGAGCTCCCTCCTCCTTGGAGCAACCCTTCAAGTAGTTGAAGGTTGCTATCAAATCCCCCCTCAGTCTTCTCTTCTGCAGGCTAAATAAGCCTAGTTCCTTCAGTCTTTCTTCATAGGGCTTGTGCTCCAGCCCTTTGATCATTTTGGTTGCCCTCCTCTGGACTCTCTCTAATTTGTCCATGTCCTTTTTGTAGTGGGGAGCCCAAAACTGGACACAGTATTCCAGATGTGGCCTCACTAGTGCAGAATAGAGGGGAATGATCACATCCCTCGATCTGCTGGTAACACTTCTTCTGATGCAGCCCAGTATGCCATTGGCCTTTTTGGCAGCAAGAGCACACTGCTGACTCATATCCAGCTTCCCATCCACCATGACTCCCAGGTCCTTTTCTCCAGTGCTGCTATTTAGCTGATCACTCCCCAGCCTGTAGCAGTACATGGGGTTTTTTCGTCCCAAGTGCAGGATTTTACACTTATCCTTGTTGAACCTCATGAGATTCCTCTTGGCCCACTGCTCCAGTTTGTCTAGGTCTCCCTGAATCCTGTCTCTGCCCTCTAGGGTGTCTACCGTTCCCCCCAGTTTGGTATCATCTGCAAACTTACTAAGTGTGCAATCTATCCCATCATCCAGATCATTAATGAAAACATTGAACAGAACTGGCCCCAGGACCGACCCCTGGGGCACACCACTTGTTACTGCCTGCCAACTTGACATGGAGCCATTGATTCCTACACGCTGAAACCGTTGTTCTAGCCAGTTTTCTATCCACCTTACAGTCCACGCATCTAACCCATACTTCCTTAATTTGCCAATGAGAATGCTGTGGGAAACCGTATCAAAAGCCTTGCTAAAGTCAAGGTATATCACATCAACGGCTCTTCCCGCATCCACAAATCCAGTCATCTCATCATAGAAGGCGAGGAGGTTGGTCAGGCATGATTTACCCTTGGTAAATCCATGCTGACTGTTCCTGATTACTCTACGTTCCTCCAAGTGTTTCAGGATGGATTCTTTGAGAAGTTGCTCCATGATTTTTCCAGGGATTGAGGTGAGGCTGACAGGTCTGTAATTCCCTGGATCCTCCTTTTTGCCTTTCTTGAAGATAGGTACTATATTTGCTTTTTTCCAGTCCTCTGGCACCTCCCCCGTTCGCCACGAGTTTTCAAAGATAATGGCCAACGGTACTGCTATCTCATCAGCCAGCTCCCTCAGCACCCTCGGATGCAGTTCATCCAGCCCCATGGACTTGTGCACATCTAGTTTCTTTAAGCAGTCCCTAACCTGACCTTCTGTCACCAAGGGCCTCTCTTCTTCTTCCCAGTCCCCCGTACCTAGTGTAGTGGGCTGGGAGCTGACCTTGCTTGTGAAAACTGAAGTAAAAAAAGCATTGAGCACTTCAGCTTTTTCCTCATCCTCTGTCACGAGGATGCCTGCCCCATTCAGTAAGGGACCTACACCATCCCTGATCCTCTTCTTGTTATTGATATACTTGTAGAACCCCTTCCTGTTATCCTTCACATCCCTTGCTAGTCGCAACTCCATTTGTCCTTTGGCCTTTCTGATTTTATCCCTTACAGTCCCGAGCAATGTCTTTATATGCCTCCTTAGTCATCTGTCCTAGCTTCCACTTCCTGTAAGCGTCCTTTTTATGCTTCAGCTCAGTGCAGAGCTCTCTGTTAAGCCACAGTGGGCGCCTTCCACATTTGCTGTGCTTTCTCCTTATCGGAATTGTATCTTCCTGTGCCCCTAGCAGGGTTTCTTTAAAATGCACCCAACTCTCTTGGACACCTTTCCCCTTCAGATCAGCCTCCCAAGGGATCCTGCCCATCAGTTCCCTGAGGGAGACAAAATCTGCTTTTCTGAAGTCCAGGGTCTGTGTTTTGCTTCTTTCCTTCTTTCCTTTAATCATCAACTTGAACTCAATCATTTCATGGTCACTGCTACCCAGGCTGCCATTGACCTCTACTTCCCTGATAAATTCTTCTCTATTTGTGAGCAGCAGATCGAGAGGCGCAAGGCCCCTCGTTGGTTGCTCCAGCATTTGTACCAGGAAGTTGTCCTCAACACTCTCCAGAAACTTCCTGGATTGCCTGTGCACTGCTGTATTGGCCTTCCAGCAGATGTCAGGGTAATTGAAGTCCCCCATGAGAACCAGGGCCTGTGCTCTAGAAACTTCTGTTAGTTGTACACAGAATGCCTCATCCACTTCCTCCTTCTGATCTGGTGGTCTGTAGCAGACACCTACCACAACATCCCCCTTGTTGCTCTCCCCTCTAAACTTAACCCACAGACTTTCAACTGGCTTGTTTCCACTTTCATAATGAAGCTCTGAGCAGTCATAGAGCTCCTTTACATATAGTGCTACTCCTCCCCCTTTCCTTCCCTGCCTGTCCTTCCTGAACAGTTTATACCCATCTATTGCAGAGCTCCAGTCATGCAAACTATTCCACCACGTCTCTGTTATCCCAATCATGTCATAGTTCTTTGTCTGCGCCAGTACTACCAATTCCTCCTGCTTGTTTCCCAGGCTCCTTGCATTTGTGTATAGGCACCTAAGATACCCAGCTGATTGCCCTACTTTCCCATTTTGACATTCAATTCTATTGTATCTACCTCCCTGGATTTTCTTTTGGTGTTGACCTCCCCCACCTGCCTCAGGCATTAGGGCTTCATTAGAGCATCTAAGAAAGTTATTTGATTCCCCCCGCATGTTCCAATTATCCTCTCTTCTATCCCTGTAGTTACAGTCCCGGCACCCCCCAAGTTCCATCCCATCCCCCTGGTCTCCCACATAGTCACTTACCTGTGGGCTTTGGTCTCCTTCCCCCTTCAGACCTAGTTTAAAGCCCTCCTCACTAGGTCAGCCAGTCTGCGTCCAAATACGCTCTTCCCCTTCCTCGAAAGATGGAGTCCATCTCTGCCTAGCAGTCCTTCTTCCTGAAACAGCAACCCATGGTCGAGGAAGCCAAAGCCCTCCTGACGACACCATCTTCGCAGCCAAACGTTCATCTCCAGGATGCATCTGTCTCTGCTCAGGCCTCTACCCTTGACCGGAAGAATCGAGGAGAACACCACCTGTGCTCCAAACTCCTTCACCCGCGCTCCCAGAGCCCTGAAGTCACCTTTGATCTGCCGAGGATCACCTCTCGCAGTATCATTGGTTCCTACATGGATGAGAAGCATGGGGTAGTAGTCAGAGGGGCGGATGATTCTCGACAATCCCTCCGTAACGTCTCGGATGCGGGCACCTGGCAGGCAGCATACCTCTCGAGAGATCTTGTCAGGGCGACAGATGGGTGCCTCCGTCCCCCTCAGAAGTGAGTCCCCAACCACCACAACTCTACGTTTCCTCCTAGCTGTGGTGGCTGTGATCCTCCCAGCCTCGGGGGTGCATGGCCTCTCTTCTTCCACCTCCTTCACCGTCTCTAGCACCGCATAACGATTCTTCACCACAACAGAGGGTGGGTTTTGGGCAGGGGTGGAGCACTGCCTACCGCCAGAGGTAACCAGCTGCCAGTGTCCTCCCCCTGCCACAGGCTCCCCATCCAGCTCCAGTGTTGTGGCAGTAGTCTCTGGTACCTGGTCAGTGCCCTCCATCTTGCACTTCTCCTCGTGGATGCTGTCGAGGAACTTCTCCAGGGTGTGGATACTCCTAAGCCGAGACACCTCCTCCTGTAAGTCTCCCACCTGCCTCCTGAGAGATTCCACCAGCAGGCACCTGTCACATCGATTCATCTCCCCAGCCTGATCGTTGGAGACAGGGAACTGCAGGCTGCAGTCCCTGCAAGTCCACACCAGGGTCTGGGTAGAGATATCTATGGTCAGGATGTCTGTCTGGCTACAGGCACAGGTAGAAGAGACAGAAGGGGTGCTGGCAGCAGTGCGGCTCCTCTTCACCATCGTGGTTTCACAAACTCCCTCCCAAACTCCCCTGTTTGCTGTCCCCTGTTCGCAAGCTCCCTCTGGTCGCTCAGCCACTGGCTTTTAAAGCCTTCTCTGCCTAGGTCAGGCCTGGCCCCTTGTTAAACACACTGGGGAAGGCTGATCACAAGGCTGATTGAGGCTGGTGCACAAAGGTGATCAGGGAACAATGGTGCAAGCAGCCCCCACCCACAGTAAGAAACAACTAACAGAAGTCAGCTGTAAGGGAAAAGTCAAACAGACAAACACACACAGTTAGCAAACCCTCACCCAAGCACACTCTGTCCCTTGCTGCTTTCAGCTAGGGGATCGCCTTCACCTCCTTCTCGGGGCTTCACAAACTCCTTCCCTCTCAAACTCCCCTGTTTGCTGTCCCCCATTCGCAAGCATTGACATTGGACATCTATGTGTCAGAAACAGAGATGGGTAACAATTGCCTCTAAACACTGTTTTTGCTCCTATCCCAGCTGAGAGGCAGTGTACAGTACGAGGGCAGGATTGGGGAGAGGCAAAAAAGAAAGGCAGGATTGGGTCTGGGGGTGGAGAAAGGCCAGGATTGGGTTAGGGGGGCAGTGCAGGGCTGGGGGGTGGTGCAAGGACAGGACTGGGGTTGTGGGATGATGCAAAGTAGGGGGCAATGGTGCAAAGACAGGATTAAGAATGGAGGCGGTGCAAGACCAGCTGTGGTGTTGGGGGATGGTGCAGGGTGGGGGGTGGCATAAGGAAAGGGATAGGTTGAGGGGCACGAGACTGAGACTGGAGTCATGGGGGGGGCAAAAAGCCAGGTTCGGGAGTGGGGGCCTCACAATGGCTGATTTGCCCTGGCTCCCTCTCACTCTTAGGGGCTATTGTCTACACTGGTGGCTTAAGTCAACTTAAGCAACTCTTGGCAGTCATTAAATTGACTTAAGCCATTGCTTAAATCATCCTAACTCTCACCCTTAAAGCCAACTTTAAGAGTTAAGTCAACTTAACAAAATGTTGCCATTAAAGTTGACCTAATAAAGTCAACTTCAGGCAGAGGATCCACTTAAAGTCAACTTTATTAAGTCAACTTTAAATGGGTCCCCTGGCTTAAATTTACTTTGTAAAGTCTACTTAAGCAAATGGGGACTCTCTGAGTTAATTTAATAAAGTTGACTTTAAGTCAACCTTATTAAGTCAACATAACTGAGCCATCTACTGTAGACATAGCCAGAGACAGCCCTGCTTAATCCACTCCAGGAGAGACGCAACCAGTGTGCTGTTGATTAGTGACTCCTTTTACAACTTTTTAAATGTTTCTCCTGAAGCGTCATGTTAAAGTTCCATAGCTGTCAAGAAATGGGTGTTTTAAGACCGCCTCTAGGTAATGAAGAGTAACGCAGCCTTTGAATTTGTGCGCATTTGATTCATTCTTTACTCTAAAGTTACTAAAATCTAGTTCTGTGATGACTGATCTAAAGCAAACTATGCTGCCCTATCTCACCACTCATAACTTAATAGGGAAAATCAGGTGCTCACAGAACCAGCATACACTGAACTTGATTCATTGCAGACTGCCTGCAATCTGAGCTACACTCGGGAAGAAGAAGGTGGAGCTTGGACACAGAAAGCCTGGGTTAATCTGGAAGTGGGGAGGCAAAAGAGCCAGAAAAATCAACACCATTTTCCAGACAGCCAGTAGCAGCAGAGTACCAGCTGTTAATCAAAGCTGTTCTTTCCTGATATAAACTCTTGGAGAGAGAGGCAGCAGTAGGCGGTTGCTTTGTTTTTTTTTTTCTGCAGCCATGTTCATCATTCCAACACAGACCCTGCTTTTTGGAGACATGTTGTAAATATTTTTACAAGGGCAGCTTTCAAGGCTAGCAAAAGATAGATGCAGGTAGCCACAAGGTAATAATTCATGAGATTTTGTGGGGAGGATCCGTATAGTTTTCCAAGCTGCAGCAAACTATGAGAGATGGAGAGTTCTCTGTTCTGTTGAAATTAGATTGATGCATAAAGATGAACGCCACAGGGAATAAACATTCTGACCTAATGGATTGGTCACAAACAAATGCACACATGATTAAATGTTCACTTGATATTAATATATGATTCCTTTTCAATGGGAGACTTTTGAATTGGAACTAGATGCTTCAGTATGTCTTTGAGCTGCCGACTTCATGCTGATAGGGACAAAAGGAATAACAGGAATAATCTGATGTCCATTATTTCAGATGAACAAGAATCATGTGGGACTAGGAGTATTAAATTTCTGAGATACCTATTGAAATATTTCTCCATCAGCCCCACATTGCTGAGTGCTTCTCTGGAGTTTAATTAATTGATTAGTGATCCCTCCTGATAATCTGTGATATTTTGTTTCATGATCCCCAAAACTGGCAATTCATTATAATAATTGTTACTTAGAGTCATGCTAGTGTGTATAAACATAGAAGATGGTCCTCAAAGGGTTTACGTCATAAACAGGAGATCCTAGACAACCCAAACACAAAACAGATGTAGGTCTAGTCCCAGATTGCTGCTGAGAGGGCTTTTAAATAGATACAGGTGACTGGGAGTTTGTCACCGAGAATTAACACCTGTGTCACTGCTGGTTGAAGCTGAGAAGTTGGAATATTTTTCACAGACACAAAATCAGGTTGATGACCTGCTCTTTGTTCATTGAAAGAAAGGACTAAATGTCCACTGATTTCAGTGTGAGCTGGTGTGTATCTCAAGTGTGGGCATTGGAAAAAATTGTCTTGCAGAGTATGCCAGCCTATAGCCATCACAGGCACAATGGTTATGTCTACACTATAGGGCTCAGGTAAGTCGACTTAATAAGATTGACGTAAAGTCAACTTTATTAAGTTGACTTACTGAGGCCCCATTTGTTTAAGTCAACTTTATGAAGTCGACTTAAGCCAAGGGACACATTTAAGGTCACCTTAATAAAGTTGACTTTAAATGGATCCCCTGGTCCAAGTTAACTTAAATGGCTCTAATGCACTAAGTTGACTTTATTAAGTTGACTTTAATGGGCACATTGTGTTAAGTCAACTTAATAAAGTCAACTTAACCCTTAAATTCGGCTTTGAGGTCAGGAGTTATTAAGTTGACTTAAGCAAGTGCGTAAGTCAAGTTAATGGACTCCAAATGTGGACAAGGAGTTGCCTGAGTTGACTGAAGCCTCCAGTGTAGACATACCCAATGATTATGAATGTAGTATAAATCCTGAGATATGCTGTGTATTTTTAACTTTCCTTTGTAGATTTAAGCAAAATTCATCAGTTGGTCACCTCCCACATAATCAGCTTCCTAAAATAACACTACTGGGGTCTGTGACAGGTGTTGGTAGGCTTTGGTCCTATCAGTTTGAACTACTTCTGCCTATGATAATGATGAGAAACCTCAATGTTTCAGTTGACAAACTACATGTTGCATGTGGAGCTGGTGTAAGTGAGTATTTACCACCATAATGGGGCTGTTTTTGTTTTGTTTTTTTGGTGGCTGGTTCAGCATTTCTTCAAATTCAACAATAAATATGCTTTGGTGTGACAATCAAAAAGTGGCATTCTCTGTGTTTTGTTTAGATTTTTATGGTCCATTCATTATTTATCATTCTCAGATATAATTATTTTTAATTAAATTATACATAAACAATCTATATGCTTTGTGGAACTGACTCTCTAAAAGCCATTTATCGTACCAAACTAGAAATGACACTCTGCTTATTTAGCCATAGCAACCTGACATTAATTTTGCATGTCAGTTGTTTGTTAGCTGCATTGGAAAAGGAGGAGAAAGAGTATCAGGGAATCAGTCCTACACTGTTGTTTTCTTGTAAGAAATGCCAGGAAAAAGGGTCTGGCAATGTGCCTTGACATCAGTAATTCACAAATTCATTGTTTATTGGCTCCCTTCGTAATTTAGCTTCCTTTTCAATGAACAATGCCCACACTGACAAATGGTCTATGTTCCCTCAACAAAAGTAGTTTTGTAAGAGCCTTGGCCTGATGGAACTATGTGTACCTATGTAATAACAAGAAGTTCCAGGTAAGTTCTTGGAATTAATTTCCACTATTACTTCATTCCTGCAATTGCTTCAATTAGAAATATGATAAATAGAAAAAAGTGGGTTTTGTTTTGTTTTTTAAAGGAATAAGCACAGATTCTAGTTACATATTTGTGAAAAACTAGATAAATAGAAAAATTCTGTCAGAGGATACAGTTAGTCTATCCTGCCAGCAGAAGATTGTCCTTCCTTCTGTGTATTCTCCAGGCTTTGTTTAGTCTAATTTTAAATTAAACTACTGACGGGGCTCCCACAGCTTTTTTTATGGGAATATCCTACAGGCAAAATAAATGTTTTTCTTTTTTCATTTATGCAACCCTAGAAAATTTCAAAACTGAGGTGTGAACCTCTTTGGAAATCTTAGACATAGTCTATGGACCTGCAGGAGTCTGTGAACAACAGGTTGAAAACTATTGGTGTAAAGCAGAGGTGGCCAAACTTATGGAACTCAAGAGCCACACAAGTTGATTATGAAACCTTCAAGAGCCGCACAGACACACACAGCCATATACTTTTACCTACTAAATTGATTTGCTGACGTTCTTCCGTGAGCCACATTTTTTCATTCATGAGCCACATGCGGCTCCTGAGCCACAGTTTGGCCATGCCTGGTGTAAAGGATCCCTACCATAAAAAGGTGTAAAATATTTAATGAATGGTAATAGAAGCTAGACACATTCAGACTTGAAAAACCAAGAGTCCCGTGGTGCTTTAAAGGCTATGTCCACACACAGTCAATTAAATCAATTCTACTTGAATTGATTTAACCAAATCAATATAAAATAGTTAAAGCAATTTAAGTACAATCGAGTTAACAGGTCCAGACAAATAAAACCCAAATCAAACTAGCATGTCTGGACACTGGACTGGCTAGTTCGATTTGGGCGAGGGGCACCGTGGGAGGTGTAGCAACATGGCTCCCTGGAGAGCCAGGCAGGGGAAAAAAGCCTCCAGGGCAAGGATCCCCCTGAATCCTGCATCCCCCGCCACTGGCCGGGTGGCAGGAGAGGGATCGCCCGGTGCCCAGCATATCCTGCCACTTTCAGGGTGGCGAGGGATGGAACGCTGCGTGACTGGCTTCCCCGCTGCTGCCGGGCGGTGGGGTTGGGGGCCTGGTGTGCCTCGCCGCCCAGCCTCCAAAGGGAAGTGGAGTGCTTGGGCTCCCTGGCCCCACTGCCCAGCATCTGCCAGGGGAAGCCGGGTGTGCAGTGTTTCCCCCACCACGAGCCCAGGCAGCTGGAGGTGGGGATGGGACCCCCCGTACCCCCCTTCACCTCCCTGCACCTCCCTTCCCTCCCTGGCCAGGGTGCTGGGAGGAAGAAGGTCAAACTGTTTTATTGATATTCGGGTCATATCCATATAACACAGACACACGGGGTTGTTTCGAAACCACAGTTTCGAGATAACCCTCATTTTGTTATAAAACTAGGTTTTATTATATCAAAATGATTTTCCTTTTTTTCAAAATAAGGGAACGTCATGTGGACCTAAACATTTTAAAATCAAAATATCCAGTGTTATTTCGATTTACAACCTGTATGTGGACATACACAAAGACTAAAAAATTTCTTTGAGCATAAGCTTTTGTGGGCTTGAAGCCACTTTGTCTGGTGCATCTAATGATATGGGTTAGAGCCCATGAAAGCTTATGCCCAAAGAAATTTTTTAGTCTTTAAGGTGCCACAGGACTCTCACTGTTTTTGTTGTGCACAGATTAACACAGCTACCCCCCCTAAACTAACTTTTGTACTGTAGACATAGCCATAGTGATGTTGAATATTAGAGAGCCAAGGTGGGTGGGGTAATATCTTTCTTTGGTGAGTGAGACAACCTTTTGAGCTTGTTGAAGAGCCTGTTTCCGCCAGGGTACGTACAGTTTCCTCTAGAAACTCTTCAGCATTTACAGCGTCCATGAGTAAAACAAACAAGGAGTCCTGTAGCACTTAAAGACTAACAAATTTACTCTTTACGTGCGACAGGATTCTTTGTTTGTATTAATGAACTAGATTAACATGGCTGCCCTTTTGGTACTCCTTATGCTAAACATTGTGTTCCACCTTGCATTTATCAGTGACTCAGTAAGTACAAGCCCCAAACCTGAAGCAGAGCCCTGGCTAAGTGCAAAAGATTTTCCCTTTCAGCGGTAGGCATTAGTCCAATAAAAGATATTTCAGCCTCTGTATCCCTGTAAGAGAGATGTTAACAGTAACCCAGTTAAACCTGGCTGACAAATGGTTTGAAGTATGAATAGATTATAGAAGGAATTGACTACTGTATTACTAGAATATAGTTTAGATTATGCATGTAAAATATCCAATGTATTATATTCCCAAAGCTTCTCACAAAGTCTATTTAAATGCAATCATTAATCAAAATAATTCAAGCAGAATACACTGATCTTATGCATACCATTTGCTTGCCACTGACTGAAGATTTCTGTTCAGGGCTGGTGATCCTCCATCTATGGATCCCCAGCTGCATGTAATTCTCTAGAGTTATACAGCGGCAGTTGTTCTTGGGTTTGAGCAAGATTTCTGTGCATTGTAGCAGTGGTTTTGAGCAAACAGTGCAATTAAAAGCAAAACTACAAAAGGACAAACCAGGACACACATACTGTCAGTCATGGGGTACATTGATACTGGAGGCCTAAGTCAATTTGAGCAAGTCCCTGGCCACATTTGGTGTTTATTAAGTCTACTTAAGCACTTGCTAAAGTCCACTTGATAACTTCTGCCCTTCTAGTTCACTTTAAAAGTTAAAAACAAAAAACAAAAAACAAGGAGTCATGTGGCACTTAAATACTAACAGATTTATATTTCGCACGAGCTTTTGTGGGAGAAAATCCCACCTCATCAGATGCTCCGAAGATGGGTGAACTTACAGAATGGAATGAAAATAAATGCAGGGTGGGGTGTAAAACATAGGATGAGGTCATACAGCAATGGCAAATCAGAGCAGTTGTTAGGTTGAAACCCTGGGAAACCTGAAGTAAAATTACCTTTTGTAATGGGAAAAGAACCCATAGTCTCAATACAATCCTGCTTTCACACAATTTAATTTGCATATTAATTCAAGTTCAGCTGTTTCTCTTTGAAGTCTTGATGTCCCAGTCACACCTCTGATGATGGTCGTTAACAAATCATTTATCAAGTGATTAGAAAGATGGAAGTGCTCAGCAACTGGTTTCTTTGTTTTGTGATTTCTTTTTATTCTTTTGCGCAGCGATCGTCCTGTTTGTCCAATGTGTAAGGTGTTGGGGCGTTTCTGGCACATGATGGCATAGATCACATTAGTGTATGAGCAAGTAAATGAGCCTTTGATGGAGCAGCAGGCTTGATTAGGACCTAGGATGGTATCTATTGTGCAGATATTTGGGTAGACTTGGCAGCGTGGTTTGTTGCAGGGGTGTGTGCCTGCGCCAATGTTTCTGTTGTTAGATCTGTAGTTGCTGGTGAGTATCTGTTTAAGATTGGGTGGCGGTCTGTAGATAAGAAGAGGTCCGTCTCCCAACGCTTGAGAGAGTGAGGGATCATCTTTTAGAATAGACTGTAGGTCCTTAATGATCTGTTGCAGAGGCCTGACTTGAGGGTTGTATGTGACTGGTGACTAGTGGTGGTCTGTTGTTTTCTTTCTTGGGCCTCTCCTGCAGTAGATGACTTTGGGGTACCCGTCTAGCTCTGTCAATTTAAAGTCAACTTTATTAAGTCGACTTAACACAATGTGCCCATTAAAGTTAACTTAATAAAGTTGACTTGGTGCAGTAATGCCTTTTAAGTTAACTTTATAAAGCTGACTTAAGCCAGAGGACCCATTTAAAGTCAACTTTAAAAGTGTCTCCTGGCTTAAGTTGACTTTATAAAGTTAACGTGAACAAATGGGGCCACACTAAGTCAACTTAATAAGATTGACTTTAAGTCAACCTTTTTTAATCAGCTTACCTGAGGCCTCTAGTGTAGACCAGCCCTGGATTCTAGCAAGATATGTTGTTGGAACTGGACTTCTTGAAAATGAAGTTGTCCCCAAAAGCTTGGATGTGTCTGAATACAGGTTGTGATTCACTCATACATCTCTATACAAAAAAAAAAGAGACCATTTAAGCATATCATTAACTGCTTTTCCAAATAGGGTTGGACTTAAGCAAATGCTTAAATGCATCACTGAATTGGGACCACAGTGACACTGAGGTTTGACATTGACTTCATAAGCCCTAAACCAGGGGTCAACAACCACCAACACCCATGCCAAAAATAGCACGAGGGCCAAGCCTGAGCAGCATGCAGTGCCACCCAGGCTTCCCCGCTGGCCCTGCTCCCCTAGCGCTGCATGGCTGGGCAGAATGAGCCATGTGCCATGGCTCCAGGCCAGCAGAAGCTGCAGCGCACAGCTCCCAGCCCTCTGCTGGCCCCATCCCGTGCTGGGCAGGGCTGGAGGGGTGTGGGGTGGGTCAGCCCCCCCAGCTTCTGGCTCCGACTGCTGAGCTGGAAGTCACCTGCTGGTTGGGGCAAGAGGCAGCTCTGGCCGGACCCAGAGGCCATGGGGAGAGGGGTGGCCCCAGCCGGGATCTGGAGGCCACCCACTGGTGAGGGCAAGAGCCAGCCCCAAACTGGAGGCCTCGCTCCACCCGCTTTTGGCCCCAGCCCCAGCACCCACTGAGGGTGCTGTGAGTATGGCTGGCACGGGGGTCGGCAAGGGTTGCCAACCCCTGCTGTAAACCCCACACTGGAGTGACTATGTGAGACACAGGAACTTCATAAGCCTTCCATGAGGAGGATAGTGAACACTTCCCTCTCACTGGGAGAGGAGGAGCCTCCAGTGTAGAAATGAGGCAGCTTTGCTGCCCCAAGTAGAAGAAGTTTGCACTGCCTATTCCCAAGCAATGACTGTTCCTGAGCTAGAAACCATCAAGCACCAGAGCTGTCACTCCATCATTTTGCAGCAGCATTACATTCACACTTTAAAAAAAAGAAAAAAAAAGAAAAAAAGAAAAAAAAAGACAGACAGTAGTAAAGGATTTAGCACGTAGTCTGTTTTTTTACAGTAATTGCCTTAACAGTTCCCCCCTCCTTTTCCCCCATTGGTATTCCTCCCCCATAATTTCAATGCTGCTGCCTTCTAGAAATGCCTCCTCTGAGATTCTCAGTCTGCTCTGGCTCTTCACAATTTTAGCAGCAGTGGCCTTTCCCATCGGCAAAAGTAATGAAATGCCGCCCACAGCATGAAAATTGCAGACAATTTCTGGTGACATTGATCAGCCGTGTGCTCCCAAGAGTGATTTCCTGTAATATTTCTGTTTCTTTTCTGCACTCAAAACATCTTGAAAGGATATAATCATCACCATCGCACAGAGCTGTCAGGATTCAGCTGGAATTTATAGTGCTGGAGTTTCTTGGAGAAGATGAGGATGGAGAAAGATCTCCTGGGTCATCTAGGAGGCACTCAGATAGTGGAGTATAGCTCATATCGACAGGTAGACAGGCAGCTTTAGTGCAGTAGTTCCCAGCCAATGTTAATCCAGGATCCTGTTGCTGATACACTACTGGATCACCCCTGACTTTCTCAATTATGAGCCACTGCATGGGGCAGTGTTGTAGCGTTTTCCTATTAACCTGCTGGCCAAGTTCAATTTGTTGAAGAAGCCTTGAAATTTGGGATTTCTTTATGTTTCATTGGTTGACTTCACACGAGACGCCATCTTTATATTAACTCCTTGACATACTGTTGATTTGATTTTTTTTTTTTAATTCTGTTAATTTAGAGATATTTTTGAGCTGTCTCTAAGGGTACGGGAAGGAAATGGAGAGTTGATTCCAAAACAGAAATGAAAAAGGTCCATTTGCTTCAGAAAGGTTTGAGAAGTGAAGTTTATTTCTCAGATCCTTGTCTAATTAAAATAAAAATGCTAATGATCAGACTCTTTTCCCATGGGACAAGTTGTAACCACACTCAGATACTGTGTATCTGTTGCTGTTATAGAAGTAATTGTTCTGTGTTAAGTTTGGACATTAAAGACAGCTCCTGCTGTGCAGAAAACAGGCTGAATTAAGCTAATCACTAATCTGGTGTATGTTATTTCCCTTTCCAGCCTACTACATTACCTTATGCAACTTGGATAGATATCTAAAAGGACTAAAATGCCAAAAAGTATTTTGAGCAAATTTAGAATTTTTTTTAGGTGCAGCAAGCAAAGCATCATTGTATTAAGATACAGAACCCACTGATCAACAGTGAATTAATTGTTCATGAAATGTGCCAAACTGCCATGTTGGACAATGAAATCTTAAAGGGGTTAG
Source organism: Podocnemis expansa (assembly GCA_007922195.1). Classification (NCBI taxonomy): domain Eukaryota; kingdom Metazoa; phylum Chordata; order Testudines; family Podocnemididae; genus Podocnemis; species Podocnemis expansa. The sequence goes on along the minus strand of ML682015.1, from coordinate 15,305,112 downwards.
CTGTGCTAGTCTGTATACAGCAAAAACAATGAGAGTCCTCTGGCACCTTAAAGACTAACAAAGTTCTGCAGGCATTAAGCGTTCGTGGGTTGCAACTCACTTCCTCAGCTGCACGAAAGTTTCGGCAATTCAGCTTTTTTCAAATCTTGCAGTTCAAGGGGGTGAAAATGAGGGTTGTAATCCAAGGGCATCCTGCCTTGTTAGAGATACTTCAATTTGAGTCCAAAGACTGAAGGCTTCATGCATTGGACTAAGTGGGTTCCTGCCCACCAAAGCTTATGTCCAAAGAAATTTATTAGTCTTTAAGGTGCCACAGGACTCTGATTGGTTTTGAAGACTTTTATTTATCCCCATCCATGTCAAGTCCTCAGCTGTATTCAGCTTGAATAGAACTTTGCCAATTTACACTTCACAAGCATCTAGCCCAGCAAATATGTTTCAAAAGCATCAGTCCAAATTTTCCCACATTGCTCTGCTAACATTCTTCAACCCTTCCTTTAGTAGTGACTAGGTAACTCAGTCTCCTTGGCCCGATCAATTCTTTATTCATCTTCAGGTTAAAAACCAAGGAACCAAGAAAGGCCTACTCTTCAGTTGTTCACATTTGTCCATTGGCAATTAGACTGAGACATCAATTTATAACACTAGAGGCCACAAAAACAATAATTAGTTGGCATCCTGTTTCACAAACAAGGAGTTCTGTGGCACTTTTAAAGCCTAACAAATTATGATTCTATGATTCTATAAGCTTTCATGCATGTAATTGCCCCAAAAACTTATATAATAAATAAATGTGTTAGTCTTTAAAAGTGCCATCGGACCCCTCGTTTGTTTTGCTGAAATAGTCTATCACGGCTTCCCCTCTAAAACTTAAGGATTTAAGGAACAGCAGCAAGCTATAGGGGGAATGGCTCCAAATCGGACTTCAAATCCCCAGATGTTTCCAGATCCCTAAAATATTTTAAAATAAAATATTTGGAGAAAGAGAGCAATGAAAATTTAAAGGGGCAAGTAGAAGGAAGTTTCCTGTGTGCACACATGGTTCATTTCTCATCTCCAAGTGAAAAGTCCAGCTCTGATTCTTCAGAGTGAATCTCAGACCTATTGATATAAAAGAAAAGATTCCCATTGCCTTCAATAAAGTCAGGATTTCACCCTCAATGCGAATTATATGTTTCTCATCCTTTCTCTTTCCCTTCTTCAAAACAAAGAATTCAAGCATATAGCTTTTTTTCAGGCTTTGCAGTTCAAGAGGTTGAAAATGAGGGTTGTAATCCAAAGGCAAACTGCTGTGTTAGAGATACCCCAATTTGAGTACAAAGCCTGGAGATGATATCCTGTGTAAAATGAGATAGCTGCACCGGCTGATGGGCCAAAATGAGGCACCATCTATGAGGATAAAAGAAAACAACAACAAAAACCCTTTCCTCTCCAGCCCGACCTCCCACAGAGAAACTGCGATACTGAGCGAACCGCTTCCTTGAAACACCCCAGTATTGCTGTAATACGATAAAGCCAGGGCAGCTGAGTATAAAGAAATGTCTCAGCTGTTTGTTCATTTGTTTGTCTTTCTTTTCCCAGAGAGGAAAATAAATATTTTGCTCGCATTAGACAATGAGTCTGAATTGTTTGTGGAGTAAATTGGAGAAATATGCCTTAAAAATAAATGGGTTTAATCTCTCACCTTGTTCTGGGTGCTAAACACTGAATGCTAAATCTGGAAGCATCCCTTTGATCTTGCTGTTGGCTCATTTTTTATCCTTCTTTAGAAAGAAAGAAAGAAAGAAAGAAAGAAAGAAAGAAAGAAAGAAAGAAAGAAAGAAA
>ML682015.1:15195835-15303278 GCA_007922195.1 Podocnemis expansa | reverse complement strand
AAAGAAAGAAAGAAAGAAAGAAAGAAAGAAAGAAAGAAAGAAAGAAAACCATGCATCCTTTAAAAGCTCCTGAGGGTAAGGAACCAAACTTCCTGCTGGTGTAAACTGGCTCAGCTCCCTTGACTTCAATTTATGCCAGTGAGAGATTTGGTCCATTATGACTGAGTTGGATATTAAAGCTATTACTTACTGTCTTTCTGAGCCTGCAAACTGTTGCTACAAAAATTTCAGCCAGTGTCAGAAATTTTTCTGGGTGTAATTGGGGAGGGAAGCAAGTAAATTTGGTCAGCATTGTGCTCAGAGCTCTGGGCCTTGAAATATTATATTCATCTAGACAACAGATACCACACAGTCAGTGGCTGGTCAAGGTTCCTTAACAGGAGCCTGCCCTTGTGTCTTGACCTTGACTTGTACCCAGCACAGGCAGAGGACAGATCACTGGCTATGTCTACACTGGAGGCTGAAGTCGACATAAGGAGGCTTATGTTGATGTAAGAAACTCCCTGGGCATATTTGGAGTTCATTAAGTCAACTCAGGCACTTACTTAACTCAGCTTAATAATTATTGCCCTCAACGTCGACTTTAAGGGTTAAGTCAACCTTGTTAAGGGTTAAGTCGACTTAACACAATGTGCTCATTAAAGTCCACTTAATAAAGTCGACTTAGTGCATTAGTGCCATTTAAGTTGACTTTATAAAGTCGGCTTAATCCAGGGGACCCATTTAAAGTTGGCTTCATGAAGTTGACTTTAAATGAGTCCACTGGCTTAAGTTGACTGCATAAAGTCAACTTTAAGGTAACCTTCTTAAATCGACTGACCTGAGCCGTGTAGTGTAGACATAGCCATTGTGTTCTCATTCATTCCTTGACTTCTCTGTAGATTCCTAGCCAAACTGTCTTGACGTAAACACTTGTCCATTAAAATTGTTCTAAATCAATCAAACTCATTTCACATAGATTGCCCAGCAGTCATCAGGTGGTGATTTGCTATGGATTCTGATAGTCTGGGCTGGATTGAAGGTAGCAGTCTGGAGATGAAATCTTAGTAACATTTTACCAGTTCCTGAACTCTTTCATTTCTCTGTCAGTGATGTGGTAGTCATCATCTGAGTCCTGCACCACTAAACAAGTGACTATATCTGCTTTTGCTGGGGAACCTCAAAAGTGTATCAGTAATGTTTATTACTAACTAAGTCTGTACTTGAAGGCAAATATTAATGAATCATTTGAGTTAAATCATTGTTAATAAAACAAATATAGCCTTAAACAATCTGACTCAACAACCACTTCCCCCTTAACTGCTAAACTTCCTGTTTTTTTCCCTCTTGTGATGATGCAATTTCACTAGATATTGAAATATATTTATCGTACAAGCGTATGTGGGTATAATCCCATTTCATCAAATGTATATTTGTACATCTGATGAAGCGGGATCATACCCACAAAAGCACATGCAATAAATTAATTTGTTAGTCTTTAAAAGTGTCACCAGACTCCTTGTTTGTTTACTGAACTCGACTAACACCGCTACCTCTCTGGAACTAGATTTCCAGTTAGTGACCAATATTATGTAGAGCAATTGACACGATTGCACTGTTCCCATCTGGCCTTCAAATCTATGAATCATCACAGTCTTCAAGTATAGGCAAGACCTGTATTTGTAATATTGAAAAGAAACAGGAAAGGGCAGGAAGAGAAAAAGAGAAGAAAACCTTTATACATCATTAAATGTAAGGCATCTATGCCAGCTCCCATCAACTCACCTTCATCCAGCTAAAAGTAACTTTACAGATTGCCCTAAAATATGCACAAGAGATGTGCTAACTTTAATTTGAGAAAGACCAGGTGGTTGGTTTTCATTCATTAAACCAGTCATGGGAATGTAATGCAAATAGTCAGCCAGTGTTCAGCATCATTTGCTAGTTGTGTAAGTGTAACTCCAGCAAACGGATGAGTTTGAGGCTCTTGTCTTAAGCTGCATCTGTGTGCCTCATAAACTGTCGATCTCATCCAAATCTTGGGTAGTTTTTAGTTTGTGTGTGTGCAAGTCCCCAAATTATAAAAGTCAAGATATTTTATGTGAGGCTGGAGACACATTGGGGTGTGGAAAAGCAGGCATTAGAGCAGGCTCTATCTTAGACTGATTTCACAGGCCCTGGATTCACTCAGCAAAACCATGCTGGAGTGTTTCTTAAGCACCATGCCTATTCTACAGAGGCTGCTGGATAATTTGGCTGAAGCCTGAAAAGCTGTAGCCATTGTCCGCATAAAGGCTTCTCAGTAAATCTTTCCCCAACCCATTGAAAATGAAAAGAGAGATATGTAACGTGTTCATGTTTCTTAAGCCTCTTATGCTATTTTTGTGTATTGGTATATTTCTAAAGGAGGCTACAGATGGGATGTTGCCCTTGTTCCTAGAGGCAAAATGATATAGTTGCAACCAGTGCTGAGCTGTCACTCAGAATCTAGGTAACTATGAATGGTTTTGAAGGTAAGGGGAAAAAAACAAACCAACCAACCAACCCAAGGAGTCCCGTGGCACTTAAAGACTAACAGATTTATTTTTTGCATGAGTTTTTGTGGGAGAAAAATCCCACTTCATCTTCAAAGCATCTGATGAAGTGGGATTTTTCTCCCATGAAAGGTCATGCGGAAAATAAATCTGTTAGTATTTAAGTGCCACAGGAATTCCTTGTTTTTTTTTGCTGGACTAGACTAACACAGCTATCCCTTTGGAACTCTAAGGGCATGTCTACACACACAGGTTTATTTCAAAATCGGTCCTTTCAAAAGGACTGATTTTGAAATAAAACCCTTATTTCGAAAGGGCTCCTTTCGAAATAAGGGAAACTGCGGAATTGAAACAGCCATTATTTTGAAACAGATGTTTCAAAATAATGGCAATGGGACCGCTGTTTCGAACCGTTGTTTTGAAACAACTGTGTTGTTTCGAAACAACGGGTCTAAAGCCATTATTTTGAAACATCCGTTTCGAAATAACGGCCGTTTCGAGGGGGGGTAGGTTTTACTTTTTTGAAATAACGATCATTATTTCGAAACGACGAGCCCCATCATTTTGAAATATTGATACGTCATGTAGACTAATTTTTTTTTATTTCGAAATAACGGGTGTTATTTCAAAATAAAAGAGCCGTGTAGACGTGCCCTAAAGGTAAGGAAAAGTCTCAGTCTTGTTTCTCTTTATCTTAAATTGGTTGGTATCTCATAATTTAATCACAGAAATAAAGGACTGAAAGGGTTCTTGAGGAGTCATTAAGTCCAGCCCCTAAGCTGAGGCAGTACCAAGTACACCTAGACTGTCCATGAGCAGTATTTGTCTGACCTGTCCTTAAACACTCCCAGTGATGGAAAAGTCCACAACCTTCCTTGGAAGCCTATTCCAGATCTTAACTACTCATTTAGTTAAAAAGTTTTTCCTAAAATCTAATATCCTAAATCTCCCATGCTGCAGATGAGGCCCATTACTACTTGTTCCATCTCCAGGTGATGAAGAGGCCAGTCGATCACCATCCTCTTTATAACAGCCCTCTACCCATTTGAAGACCACTCAATTCATTGGCACAGTGGTTCACAACTACTTCCTTCTAATCACAGACTCAGAAGTATCATAATCTCATCAGATCAGTCCTCAGTGATATAACGGGACAGATCAGCTCAGGTAAATCAAGTTCCAAGGGTAGCCATGTTAGTTTAGTTCAGCAAAACAAACAAGGAGTCTTGTGGCACTTTTAATGACTAACAAATTTATTTTTCATATGAAATTGTGTGTGTGAAGTCCCACTTCATCAGATTCCAGTGTGAAGAAAATTTAAATGGGGGGGGGGGGCACTTTACAGTATTGGAGGGACAGATAAATCCTTTTCCAGTGTAAGTTTTCTCCACTCTGGCATCTGACAAAGTAGGATTATGAAAGCTCATGTGAAATATATATTTGTTAATCTTTAAAAGTGCCACAAGACTCTTTGTTCAAATACATCAGTGGAACTCCATGGATGTCAACACAGTTTTTCCACTTTAAACTATCTTGGGATCTGTCCTTATACAGTTTCTGCTTGTCATAGAACTTGCTATGACAGCATCATGAAGAGCCTATTCTTGTACTCCACATGGAGGCAGAAGTCTCAGTGGAAATAATGAGAGCTGTGTCTAATTAAAGAGTGTGGGTTGGAGCTCTTTGCTGTGGAAGAGGACCAAGGAAAAATCTCTAGCTTTCTAGCAAGTAAATAGGGAAAGAGAGAAAAGACATGCTCAAACCTTCTTTCAAAATGTTCTTCTTGACACTGTTTACAAACCGCAGGCATCTTTGACTGCTAGTTTATTCCCCCAGAGATGACACTGGGGGACCTGAAAGTGTCAAACTATATGTTTGGGAAATTTGCTGGCTGCTTCTGGACACTGATTTATATTCAATCTGATCCTTTCCAGGAAATTGGCCCCTCTGAACAGAAGAGAGGGCTAAAGCTACCACAACAAAAATATGTGTCACTGTCACTAAGCTAAAGGAAATGTAACTAGAACTCATTGTCACTCCAGGAACTTTTGATGTGGCCTCAGCTGCTGTGGAGAGCAAACTCCATCAAACCTCCCCTCAGGCCATTCAAAAATAGGTTACCGCAAAAAGAAAAAGTAAGCAATAATGTCATTGTGTCTTTTGGTTCAGAGAAGGATAGGCTTCAATTTGATTTGACTAATACATATTATACAGTGTAGAAGAAAGAGATGAGAGAGCCCTACAGCAGTGGTTTTCAAACTTTTTTCCTTGGGACCCAGTTGAAAAAAAAAATTGTATGTGTCTGTGACCCAAGAATTACATCTTTGAGCAATGCATTCCAGTCTTTTGGTGGTGGCAACAGGGGGCACCACAACCCAGTACCTGAGGGTCTGCGACCTAATACTGGATCCAAACCCTAAGTTTGAAAACCACTGCCCTAGAGCACAGCCAACCTTTCTCTTTCTCTCTGTTTCCAGAGCCTAGATGCCAACCCTGAGGTGAAACTGCTGAGAGCATAAGAATTGACTTAGTTTGCTTCATAAACCCTACACCCAGCCACAGTCATGCTTTGGACTCAATCCCCTCTGTGGGTTCACCAGTGGGGTGAGGATGTCTTTAAAGAGGCTGTATGTGGCTTTCCAGTCCCAGTGCCTATGCCATCCATTTGTGGATATTTTTTAAAGAATCAGATCCAAGGTGAGGTCAAAAGCACATACACAGAAGTAATGGAAGGAATATAAACAAAGTAAAATTTAGCTTGCATACTAGAAAAGACTGCTTTATGGTGAGATCTCCTAACCATTGAGAATGCTCTTTACCATGCAAATGTACATCAAAAGCTGCATAGCAACTTCTGGTTAACCCCTACAACAAAACATTATAAAAAAGTGTTACGGTTGCAATAATATTTCAGTGGAACCTAGCAGACCTTAAAACACAACGTTCATTCCTCTTATTTATGGGGTAGCCTTAAAAACACAACACACACAGTTCCTCAGTTTGTATAATTCTTTAACATTTATATTGTGATAACACTTTGACACCAATCAGGCAGTGGCCAGGGGCCCACTAGGCTAGATGTGGTACCATGTGAATGGCAGTCTCTGTCTCTAATAGCTTACAATTTAAAGTCATAATTGGATGGGGAGGGGAAATGGAAGGAGAAAAATTTGAGAACGTGAATAATTCCTAGCCAATATAAGTTAATAATCTCAGTTTGCTACCTGGCTGGCAGGTAACAGATGACCATTTACTGTATGCATTCCACAACATGCATTTTGAAAAAGGATACGCTGGTGGCTGTATGGATTTTTGGAGTTTTTCCCCTGTGTCTGTACACTTTGGGGACAAAAATAACGTCAACAATCCTAAAACATTAGGTCATTCCAAAGGCAGTTAAAACATTCAGGGTATGTCCACACACACTGTTTAAATTGAAATAACGCTGGTTATTTTGATTTAAAAAATGGTAGGTCCACATGATGTTCCCTTATCTCGAAATGAGGTTCTCCCTCATTTTGATATAAGGAGAGTCATATTGATATAATAAAACCTAGTATTGTATTGATATGACGGTTAAATCAAAATTGTTATTTCAAAATAACACAGTAGAGACATGTTATTTTGATTTAACTGTTAAATCGATTTAACACTTTTTGTCCTTTTCCTTCCCAGGTGCTTTCCTTTTTCTGTATATTGGGCAGGGGCATGGCCCAGTGAGGGGGCCATGTTGACACCTTCCATGCTGCACCTCTCCTGAATCGAAATAGCAAGTCCTGTGTCTGGACATGCTATTTTGATTTGGTTTTATTTGGTGTGGACCTGTTAAATCGATTTAACTTAAATCAAATTAATGATTTTTATTTTGATTTTATTAAATCGATTTACATTAAATCAATTTAACTGCCTGTGTGTGGACACAGCCTCAGTGAATTCCTCACAGCCACATGACCACTACTGAGTGTCACCTCAAGCAGTCTGCTCTGTGCCACCCACCTGATGTATCATCTTTGGGAAGTTGACTTCAGAACTAAATTGTTTATCAGTATCCTTAATATCTGGTATCTTATACATGTATTTATTTGTACTCTGTAATGAGCTGTGTCAGAAGTTACTCTATAATCACACAGTAGTTCTGGGCCCTTGCACGGATATGCAGTCTGGGAAGACAGAATAAAAGATTTTCTCTCTTCCTTTCATGGACCTCAACAGCATGCTTTTGTCCTTTGGCAGTACACAGCACCTCAAATGGGATAGATGCAGAGTGAAGGCTCAACCCTCCCCACTGCCACCAGAAGCTTACCAAACCCAAAATATCCTTTCAACTGTAAGATTGGTTTCAAAGCTATCTACTCATTTTTCTAAAAGGTGCAGGCAGAGTTTCTGCTCCTACAGCCTTGGGATTATAGAACATCTGCAGATGGCCATGGCCATGGAGGATTTGTGCTTCCATGATGGCCCTCAGGACTCTGGTTTCCCCTTTCACCGTAAAATGCAGAAGTCCATGGGAGCTGATCTGTTGAGGACTGTGTAGGCAGAAGCTGTCCCTATCATGAAGCAGGAGTTTCACTATACAGAAGGACACCTTGCCAAAGTTAAATAGAGGTGTAGATTCTGACTCCATTCAGGGACACTCCCTTGAGTCATGTTAGGGCATTTGCACTTGATAATTTTACTTCCTGTACACTAACTCCATTTCAAGGATTCTTTCCACATCCTTGATGGGGAGACCACATACCTTCAACATCTGTCTAACTCCTTCTCTCTTTTCTTTCAAGCACCACCTTAATGCTTCTGTATTTTCTCGATTCTTGGGCCCACACTCACATAGAAATATGTTTACTGATTCTCTTTGCTTTTCTGTTACAGACCTTCTACTGTGCTATGCTAAAGGTGGGTGGCTTTAAAGGAGATTTTTATTGTGTTTTCAATGTGGTTGCATTTTTCTGTGCTAAATACTTGGCAATCTTTATCATGCCACGTCTCACAAAGGTGCTTTGAAATGAGTGCACACACATAAAGTGGTACATCATTTTTTTCTCCCTGAGTATGATACAGAGGAGGTCACAAAAGCTTTGTTTTCTTAGCTGGCAGGTCATCTTTCCAAACTTGGCTCCCTTTCTAAAATTAACTCATCGAATAAGGGACAGGCTCCATTAAAGTGATGAAGATAGAAACTCTTCCAGTGTCTGACTAAATGAGAAAACCATGCCAGTAACAGACCAAAAGAACACACTTGAGCTATGACAAAATATCTGTGCTATAGAGGGCCAAGAATCTCCTCCTATTTATCTCCATAAATTCATATGCTCTTTGACATGTTAGGTAACCACATGTTTTACTTAGAAAACTGGTTCTGCATTTCCTGCTTAAAGGGTGAGAAAAATGTTTGGCAAACATTTATAGCAACATCTAACTAAAATTTCCATCTGTCAGCTTTACACCCTGTTTTGGTTTGCTTTTTCACACATTTTTGTGGTCAAAGGTTCTGGGTGGGGATTCAGGTATACTTAGATTCAAATTCCATCCATGCCAGCCACTTGCTGAGTGACCTTGAACAAGTTGTTTAATCAAGTCTGCTTTAATTCCCCATTTTGAAAACAAGAATAAACCTTCCCTTTCACACAGGGGGTACTGGGAATATAAATTCACTCATGTAGGTGAGTAAATATTATTTGCCTGCTGCTTTGTGATTAAGCAAAATTTTCTTTGGGTGGAAGCAGAGGTAGTTTGTAAAGCTTAAGGCTGAGGCTTGCAGTTTTTTTTCATAACTCAAACTCCTTTTGCTGTTCAGGATTCCCTCACTCACCTCTAGCCAGGATCTGTTGCTGTGCCTTACCCTGTACTGATATGAGAAAGCAGTGGGCGGAGGGCAGTCATGATAGTTGGCTGTGAGCCTCCCATTTAAGACCCCGTGGCTGTGTCTACACTTAGATTGTTAAATCGATTTAACTTAAATTGGTCTAATTGAATCAAAATAAAAACCATTAAATCAACCTAAGTTAAATTAATTTAACATGGCCCCACTAGAAACCCAAATCAAACTAGCATGCCCATGGACAGGACTTACTAGTTCAATTTAGGAGAGGGGCATCATGGGAGAAGTGGCAAGATGGCCCCCCAAGAAAGGCCATGCCCCCACCCAATATAAGGAAAGAGGAAGGCACTCTGGGAAGGAGAAGGAAAAAGTGTTAAAAGAAATAACAATTAAAGCAAAATAACACAGCTACATTGAGTTATTTCAAAATAATAATTTTGATTTAACCATCATTTCAATATAAAGCAAGGTTTTTTTATTTCAAAATGAGTGTTCTTTATTTCAAAATAAGGAAGTGCCTCATTTCAAAATAAAGGAAGCTAGTGTAGACATGCACTACTTTAAATCAAAATAATCATCATTATTTTGATTTTAAGTGTAACTGTAGACATACCCCATAAATTAAAGTATCCCATTAGGAAATAAAAATAATGCAGATGAGTTAGAATAACTATAAATCTCAAAACTCAGATCTTACAATGGACAGTTTTCTAGCAATCTAAAGGTAGAAAGTAGATCTCAGCATATAAATGAGCATATTTCATTGGAAGGAAGTCCAGAAGAGACACATTCCGTCCTCTCATATGACCTCTTGGATAGTACTGAGAATAGATTTTCATCTACTTGCTCCTGTGCTGAGCCCAATAACTTGTGCTTCATTAATTGTCATCATCTAGATAGGCCTTCAGCCTGTATTTCAACATAGCAAGACATGGAGAATCCATCTCCTCCCATGTCAATAATGAATATCCTTGTAAAATTTCCAGCTTTTCACTAGACACTTTGCATTCTGGTGAAAATGCTAACTCCTTTAACTAAATTGCTTGTTGTGTATTGTTAAGCTTATGGTAAAGCTAAACTTTCCCTTATGTCAGTGGAGAACAGGCATAGCATGACCCTCCTTTAACATGAGCTTTACCTGACACCCTACAGATTTAGGACCTTAAGGTAGAACATTAGGACCAACAGGAGATGTTAGCTAATGGCCATGTGCACAAATTTCTGGTCCTTTTGAGTCTCCTGAGTGTCACAAATGGGGTGAAACTCAAAATAGAATCTGGCCCAATGTTTGTAAAGTGTTAATGCTATTATGTAAGTGCTAAGTATATAATTCGCTATTACATTTGACATACCATTCTACCCACATGTAAGAATATCTTATACTTTCTTAGGCTAAAATAAAAGGAGTTGTGTGGCACTTTAAGACTAACAGATTTATTTTTTGCATGAGCTTTCGTGGGACAAGATCCCACTTCCTCAGATGCTTCGAAGATGGGTGAACTTACAGAAAGGAATGAAACTAAATGCAAGGGGGTGTAAAACATAGGATCAGGTCATAAAGTAACAGCAAATCAGAGCCGTTTACAGGCTTAAAGAATGGGAAGCCTGAAGTCAAATTACCCTTTGTAATGTGAAAAGAACCCATATGGTGTGAAAAGAACCCAAATTACCCACATTACAAAGGGTAATTTGACTTCAGGCTTCCCATTCTTTAAGCCTGTAAACTGCTCTGATTTGCTGTTACTTTATGACCTGATCCTATGTTTTACACCCCCTTGCATTTAGTTTCATTCCTTTCTGTAAGTTCACCCATCTTCGAAGCATCTGAGGAAGTGGGATCTTCTCCCACGAAAGCTCATGCAAAAAATAAATCTGTTAGTCTTAAAGTGCCACACAACTGCTTGTTGTTTTTTTACTGGACTAGACTAACAGGGCTATCCCTTCGGAAACTGATAAAATAAAAGGCTCTGTCTAAATAATGTAAATGTAAATCACAATAAATTTTCACTCCTAAGCTTCAAGTTCACTCTTCTTGTTCCCATCATTTACAAATCAAGAATAATAATTATTTTGAAAATAGTGGAACTTACACACTAGCCTGTTCTTAAATGTGTTAATAGCCACAGTTCAATGATATTCATAATTTATGCCATGGAAATGGCCTGGAGAAACAGAAACTGCCTGGCTCATCAGAGCTCACTGCATAACATAAGCTCTTAGGCTACTGTCGTTGAAGTAAATGGTTGGCTGTACTTTTTCTCGCAGCCGCAGCCCAAGGCAAAACAACAAGACAAGTGTCAAACATTATGCTCTTGTAGTGTTTTTTAAAAAGTTAATGCATTTCATCTTTGGCAGCTATGGGAGACCACAAATTAAAATGATAATCCTGGTATTGTAATGAGATGTAGTAGAAGTGTACCACCTTTATTCTCTTTGCCATCCCTGTGATCAGAAGGGAACTCTGTGGTGGCAGGTTTCTGAAAGGACACAGATTCATTTTCAGTGCCTGAAGCCTTACCACTCTCTGTGGAGCTTCTCCCATACTTCTCAAACTTATTAGGGATGGGGTTGGTCAGTACATGGCCAGTAAACCATGAATGAACTATTTTGTCTTAGGGACCTGATCCAAAGCCCACTGAAATCAGTGGGAAGCATTCCACTAATGTCAGCAATTGTAGGATCAGGCTTTCTAAGGGCATATACCTACTGCAATAAAACAGGTGCCTATGGCCTGTGTCAGCTGATTCAGGCTTGGGCTGCAGGGCTTCAAAACTGTAATATAGATGTTCAGGCCTGAGCTCTTGGACCTTCCCTACCTCGGAGTCTCAGAACTCTGACCATTTTCCCTATCATTTTATATCCCTGCGGCTCTAGCTCCATGAGTTTAAGTTTGGTGACACGGGGTATGTGGGGCTGTTTTATTGCTGTATAGTCTTTCCATAAGAAGTTGATGATTTAGCAGGGGCACACAAGTGGTCTGACTTAAATCTGTTATCCTGGCAAACTAGAAGTCAAGCCACCATGTTTTGTTTGTCCACATGAGAAGCTATACACATTACTCTGTATTTTTCTGCGAAAACAATGAGAGTCCTGTAGCACCTTATAGACTAATAGATTTCTTCGGGCATAAGCTTTCAAGCACTCCAACCCATTTTGTCAGATGTGTGATGAAGGGGCTTGGAGCCCACAAAAGCTTATGCCCAAAGAAGTCTCTTAGTCTGTAAGATGCCACAGGACCCTCGTTGTTTTTGCTGTATGCAGACTAACACAGCTACCCCTCCAGAAAATTCATTTATCTGACTTTCTTTCTGAGGTATTGCTTTAAAACAGTTGCTGGTTCAGAGGTGAATTTATTAATCCTGGTTTACAGGTGGTAAAGAGTTTTGGGCTACCTTCAGATGCAAGCAGCGTCACTTTGACATTTCATTATTTTTCAGTGATGTCTGTGGAAGCCATTATTCGTTTTGACCGCCACAGCCCTTTGAACAGTATTTTGAAGAGGAGGTGGCTACTCAATAAACTGGCCATATATAAAATTAGGTAGAAAATTAGAAAAAAGCTCTAACCACCAGTTGGGAAAAGGCTTCCAGTAAGAGTAGTAGAGGCCTTTAACCTTACTACTTAGAGTAGTACTTGTTAGGTTCATGAACTGGATTATATGATGGCTTGCCCACACTAGCAAAAGCTGGACTTGATAACCCAGGTGGTGCCTTCCTGTCCTGTATTCCTAATTAATTAAAAGTGCTGAGGTTGTAAGGTATTGATCAGGAACTTCTTAATCCTGCCTTAATTATGCTAATTTAGCCACCATACGATTCTTACCCAGTGTGAGCTACTGCTTTGGATAGACATCAAATTCAAACACAGCTTGTCTTCAGACATATGGATGTCAATATGATGTATAGTGCCTGGCTACTGGCAACTCCAGCCCCCCCACTGCTACCCTGGTGAACACCCAGAATTCCTTTTGGCAGGGTAGATATGACAAACTCTGACTTAGAGCATCTTGCTTAAAAGCAGCCTTAAACAACATAAAAAGACTTTGCGTAGAGACTGCCAACTGGAATGTCAAGGTGGTTGGCATGAGTACCAAAGTCTATTTATAGCCCTGTAAATAATTTAAGTTCTGTGAAGTAGGTGCTAGGTTATAGACAATGATGGGGGTTAATACAATGAAACACCATCTTATCAGCAGTAGTTTACACTTTTAGTTTGTCCTGCAGCGGTACAATTTTGCATGATACTACGCTGCGACTAATTGGCTACCACAGTAAAAAAGTCGTACTTCTTGAATAATAACTCTCACATCTTTTGAGAGGGCTTCCCTATCCAGTGAGAAATAGGATGAACAGTTCATCTGTCATCTGCTGAGGAAGTCTCCATTGCCCTGTCCTCTTCAGGCAATGGTAAAGAGGTTAAATTGTGCAACAGTGACCTCTGATATACCAGCATAAGTGTCTCTTATTCTAACTTTGTCTTTCTGTTCATTCTTTTGCATGCCTCAGCTGTTCGTCATAGCACATTAGAGGGTTGCTGTCTTTATTAGTCACCAATAATGCATTAATACATTCCTTCTCCTATTACCTCGGACACTAATTCGGTGGAATTGGATCCTGGCAGCATATTGATGTTGTTAAGGCTAATGACCCAGAGATTTACAAGAGAAGTCACATTAGAAGTCAAATTGATTGTAATAATTGTTTCACTGAGCACTGTCAACATTAAGGACAGTATGTTGTGCCATGGTATCTTGGAGAGGCCTCCTGGCTGTACAGTAGCTGAGATACACTATCAAAGTATATCCTTTAAAACAAAAACCTCCCTGTGAAACAGCATTTTAAACTTTCTATCCATGGATGAATGTGAACAAATGAATGGACAAAGATATACAAGCATATACGATATTAGATTTCTGGTGCCTCTGTATTTTCTTTCTTTCTTTGTACGTAATAGATTTACTTAGGTGAATTACTGAGAGAAACAAACAGATCCTGAGTTTAGAGTCTTTTCTAGCCTCACCAGGGGATGAGCTGAAAACAGAATTTTGTGAATGTTTATTCATTGGTCTTGAACTACCATAGAAGTCAGAAATCACTGCAAAGGGATGTTACAAAACTGGGTGACAGAGGAACAAAATGGCAGAAGCAATTCAGTGATGATAAATACAAGGTAATGCACACTGGAGAACATAATCCCAAATATACATACAAAATGTTGGAATGGTCTAAAATAACTGTTACCACTTGAAAACTAGCTTTTAGAATTATTGTGGATAGTTCTCTGAAAACATCTGCTCGATGTGCAGCATCAATAAGAAAAGCTAACAGAATGTGAGGAATCATTAGGAAAGAGATAGATAATAAGATGGAATAGCTCTTAATACCACTATTTATATCAGTTGTAGACCTTGGCTATCGTATGTAGTTCTGGCCTTCCCCTCTCATAAAAAATGTATTAGAATTAGAAGAAGTACAGAGAAGGGCAACAACATGATTACAGGGTATGCCTACGCCGGAGCCTTAGATCAACTTAACTTTAACCTTCCTAAAGTCAAACTAAGGAGATCTCTGTCCACAACTGGAATTTATTAAGTCAATTTAAGCACTTCCTTAACTTGACTTAATAACACCACATTGGAAGTCGACTTAATGCTTAAGTTGACCTTGTTAAGTAAATGGTAGCCAGTGTAGATGGGTCATAGCCTTTAAGTTGACCTTATTAAGTCAAGTTAAGGGCTATGCCCCACCTACACTGGCTTGAGTCTATTTAATAAGTTCAACAAGCATCAACTCGACTGAGCAGCTGCCAGTGTGGACATGGGCAGTCTACAGGAGTTTGGAATGTGGATGCTCTAAGTCTACTTAACAAGGTTGACTTTAAGTCAGCTTAAAGTCAACCTTGTTAAGTTGACTTAACTGAGACTCCAGTGTAGACATCCTCTTAGACTGTCATCTCTTTGGAGCTGAGAGCATCTTTGAATTTGAGTGTATCAAGGGCATAAAACAATGAGGTCCTGATCATTGTTGGTACCTCCAAGTGTTACTATGCTACAAATGATAAGATTCATGGTAAGCTCACTAAATATTTTCCTTCTTTCTGGGCTCCAAATAGTTCATGGCCTATAGCAGGTTCAGCAACAGGTCTACAATCTTTCTAAAACCCCACATAACTGGGGATGCAAATGCTGTTCTTCTTCCAGATCACTGGCTCCACCGATTGAGTTTTTAAACAAAGTTTTAAAGGTGGAATTAGTGACTTGAATGTACATGACAGACAGTTTTGGCAGCTGGCTCTCTATCTATGAAGTTGAAGGGAGAATTTAGGCACAATGCATACCATTCGCAACCAACTGTTGAACCTGACAACAAGGGTGCAAACTAGTGTGAGTTGTGATGTGGTATGTGTGATATGATCACATGTCTATTAGGAGGAAGATGGGGAACAATCAAGTCACGTCACACAGGTCACCAAAACTCTGTTGCTATTTTTAGGGGGAAGTTGCTTAAAAACATTTTGTCAATGTTTTAACAGTTCCCACGCATACTTAAAAAAAGATGAAGAGTGAGCTAGAGATAGAGATTAATTATTCTGACAGGAAATCCATAATTATGCAGCCCTACCTAAAATGAGAGCAAGTTCAGCAAGTCAAAGGCTTTCATCAAAGTCAATAAAGCCTGAGAAATGTGGTATCACTATCAGGGCACTGCAACAACAGAAATAGAACTGGAGACAGATTATCCTTTCTTTTTATTATTTTTTTCTCTTCCCAAGGAAATGAAAGACTGCAAGGCAAAAGGATTAAAGTAAAAATAATGGGATAGAAATGGACAGTTCTTTCAAAGGATGATTGACATGTTTTCCACAATATCCTGCTTCATCTGGGGAGATTTTGAAAACCACGCTTTGGGCTTTGAGGTGGGACAGTACATTTTAGAGACAAATAGGCATCACCAGAGATAATTGGCTGTTTGCAAGTGCATTGGATCAATATAAATGAGTGTGATCATGTTATAGGCTGAGCCATGTTGAAATGGTCACAATTAATAGTTGTAGGAAAGCCATTTAGCCCCCAGATGTCATCTCTGATTTTAGGTATCACAAATTTGAGGCTCCCAGGTTTAGTCACATATGGGATAGGGCCTGACTTTTAAAGACAGAAACAGTCTTCACTTCCAGAGAAGCTGGTGTTAGACCTCAGTTTTGCAAACTCATATGCATAGTATAATTTTACAAAGCTGATTACCACCATTGAACTCAACAAGACTACTGAGAGGGCTTAAAGCTAAGTGTCTATGTAAGTCTTTGCAGGACCAGGGCCTCCTTACTAATGTTTAAAGGGATGCAAAATTCATGCCTGAACTCTCGAGCTACATTTCCAGTGCTCCCAATAAAGATTTTTGAGTTTGCCTCACTGTGGCATATTTTATATATGGGGAATTTTCTTTTATTTTTATCAGAAGATTGATATTTGCTTCTAACAATCCGTCAGTCTTTCTTTTCCTCTCTCCAGACAAACCTATCAAGCTTCCTCATATGCATTCTGGGTAGTGCAAACAAAGAAGCATTTCCTAAGAAATACAGTAAATATAATCACCTCTGTAGCCATTCAGAATATATTTCTGTGTTATACCCTTCTCTGATACAGCAAATTTCATCCAAGGATCTTTGGAGCACTCTATATCATGCATTAGTGTATTATTTAACTGTATGAAACAACAACCAGATACATCTATCTTTCTATAATCGAATAAGTGCCTAGGCCCAAAAACTAAACCAAATTCCCCCATTACTTCATGTATCAGCTTCTTCAGCAGTTCTTCTAAGAAAATAAGCCATGTAGCAAACAAGAAAGACAGCAGCCCACCTGAAGGACATTTGGTCTATATCAGACTGAGAGGGTATGTTTGCATTCATGAATCTGGGCTGGAAGACTTGCTCCCAACTGCATTGTAGCCATCCCAGTGAGGGTCTACCTGGGGCCTCAGATCTAGTTGCAGGGCCAGGGCCTAAATCTGGGCACCCCATGTATGAAACACCCAAAATTAGAGCTTACTCTTTTGTAAAAATGGTTTCCATCAGTCCACATTGTCACCAAGATCATCTCTTTTCTTGAGGTAGCCACTCTGGGAGAACTACTAGGGTGCTCAGCACGCATGGCTCACTACACGTAGTTCCTTTCTGTAAGTTCACCCATCTTCGAAGCATCTAAGGAAGTGGGATCTTCTCCCACAAAAGCTCATGCAAAAAATAAATCTGTTAGTCTTAAAGTGCCACACAACTCCTTGTTGTTTTTTCACTACATGTAGCCAGCTGCCTGGTTTTACGGACTCAGTATCTTCCTGGATGACTACTCGGCTCCCCCCCACTTTTTTTTTAATCTGCAGCAGTGGTATCCCCACTTCCCACAGGGTATGAAATACAAATCAACACTTCATGGAATTGCTGTTGACCTTTAACTGGTAGAGTTGTGAGTGCTCCATGAAGATCACATTGAATAGGGCCGTTCCTGCACATCATCCCATTAGAGACAATACTCAGCTGGAATAAAGCTGACATGACCTGGCCCTGTATAAATACCTTTTAACCACAGAGGCAAAAGCAGGACTGTTATGAAGTCCCATACTGTACTGCTTTATTTGCCACCTGAAAGAACAACAAACAAATAAACCTTGGACCATGATTCTCGATTTGGAGACAGAACTGGCATGTCCTGTGTAGCAGGCAAAAGCTTCCTCAAGGTATCTGAGGTCAGAGCTGCAGCCACCAGGTTTTTTGCTTTGTACAATGTCTTCTGTGGAATGAAATGCTGTGAGTGATTTTTTGCCTTGAAGATTTTTTTCCTCATCCTGTTTCCCAGACATTATTATAAATTGTATCCAGTGATAGTTGACATGTTTGTAACATTAATTAGAATAGGCCAGAGATTATTTTGTGTCAAAATGGGTCTATTTTGCACAGAGAGGTGTGTCCAGAAATAACCGCAGCCCAGAAAACAGTCTGCAAAGAAAACAGGTCATTCTTAATTAGCCAGTGAAGAAATGTGCTGCTGATTTGACCTCCACTGAAATAACTGGACGAGTCAATTAAAAACACACATATGCAGGAATAATTCCTCACACAGTGTGTATCCTGCTTGTGGACTGCGCTATGGCAGGAGATTGCAGAATTCAGTGCAGTAGTTAATTTTATGATCAATAAGGCTCTGACTCTGAAAATATTCATGCAAGTGCCTAAATTTGTGACCATAAGAAGTCCCATTGACATCTATAGGATGTCTTGCAGTTTGGTCTATTGTGGAGATCGGCAACACAGGCTCAACGAGCCACCTGAAAGTCTCTTCCAGGGAGCCCGGTGTGCCTGGGGACTCCCAGCTCGCCCCCCTCCCAGCACAACTGCATGAGCTGGAGCAGGCCCGGCAGTTGCACTGTGGCTCCCTAGTGCTGGGGGGGTTACTTGGGTGGCACGCGTTTCCTCCCCCTCCCACTTCCTCTGCTGGCAAGGCGGAGCAGAGAGGCCCAGCCTACCTCCAGCCCGGCCATCCCTCCCAAAAGCGGCCGGGGGAGAGCCGCGGCTGTGGAGATGGGGCCCTGGAATGGCCCCTCCGCAGAGTTCAGGCAGGTTTGACCCAGCCACCCCAGGGTTGAATGGACCCGATCCATGGCCTGGGGTGGCTGGATCAAAGCAGCCTGAACTTTGTGGAGGGGCCATTCCAGAGCCCCACCTCCGCAAGCTGCAGCTCTCCCCCAGCCACTTTTGGGAGGGATGGCCAACTGGTAGGCAGGGCCCCTCGGCTCCACCCCACCAGTGGAGGGAGGGAAGGAGAGAGGGAGCACGCGCTGCCTGCGCACCCCTTCCACCCCCACCAGTGCTAGGGAGCCACGGCGCAGCCAATGGACCAGCTCCGGCTCATGCAGTTGGGGGGCAGGGGGGAATGGCTCTTTCCCCTCCTTGGTTGCCAACTCCTGGTCTATTGGATACAGCACTGGGCTGGGACCCAGGAGAGCTGGCTTCTACACTTGCTTCTTCCACTGACCTTTGATATCTATCAATGGAAATTGCTCAGTGTTATTTGTTTGCAGGAGAGGTTCCCAAAGGTCGTAGATATGTATGAGAAGGAATGCCCAAATCTCGAACTTCAGGACATAAGATGAGGTCTGCACAGGGCTCTCAGGAAAGAGTGATTACACATTTACTAGCCATCACTGTTTCCAGGAGACAATGAATTGTGGGTAAGAGGCAAATGTTAAAATTTTTCAGTAGTATCTCAAAGAAAGGCATACTTTTTTTGTTGGGTACCGAGTACCTTAAAGCAGTGGTTTTCAAACTTTTTCTTTGCATCCACTTGTAAAAACCACTGCCTTTGACTAGAGCATTACACAACTGATAAAATTATTCTTAAACTGTACATTTATTTTCTATGCCCAGCACTTATTTTTACTTTGAACTGCACTTGAAATAGGAAATGAAAATATGGGATTAAATCTAGGTTGTGTAAAACTTCCTGAAAATTTAGGACACCCTTTATAATGTCTTTTCCTTACTAAGTAGTCATAGCGTACCTTTCTTTTAAGAATTATTTATGCCTGCCGCTCTTCCCAGATCTGGCCCTTTAAAAAGGGCAGAGACAAGCAGCTGCAGGCCTAAAGTGGCCATTTTGTAAAAAGCTGCTGCTTGCTGATACTCTGTCTTCCTGCTAGCCAGTATCTTTAACTCCTGTTTAGTTTCTTCCCCCCAAGGAAATGGCACAGTCCTGCAGCAGGCTCATCCAAGTTTGGCAGGTAATTTTCCATTTTTCCAACCCAGCTGGCAAGATATTAGATGGCTTGAAATACCTTTCAGGAGTTTAACACTGTTATGTCCTGTTTTTCCCACACACTCTGGTGATGGTCTGTTACAATGGCAGTTAAGTTGTAACCCACGATAGATTTCATCATGTTTGTCCATGGCATAAAGATTTACAGGCAGGAGATTAGACTAAAATGCTAGTGCACAGCTTCTGGAGCAAGGTTCCCCAGTATGCAGCAGTGACTATTTCTTGCTTTTTGAGGGGGTTAGATAGAGTGCACTATGTGGACTAGTTCTCTCAGCAACCAGAATATAACCGTCTCAAAACTTCTGCATGTTGCATGCATGACTAGTGATAAGGACAGGACTCCCAGCCTCCTTGACATGCTTTGAAATGTGAAGGTATGTAATTCTGAAGCCTTGTTTGCATGTACGTGGATGCTAATCTCAAGCGGGGAAACACCTGCATTCTGGCTGGATAGGAAACCTCCAGGAAAAGCTATGCGCTATAGGAGTGGTGACATCTCCAAGGTGACAGGTGTACTCTGATTGATTTCTGCAAGCTCGATTAATAAAGTTTATAGAGAAGTTTGGAGTCCATTGCAAAGAACTGTGTAAATGTAATTCTACTTTAATTTGTAGAGACTTGCTATCATTTTCTTCACAGAAGACCAGCCCATATTTTCCCATGGCACCAGGGCTTGTCTTTATGACATTGGATCTTATTAAGATAAGACTTCTATTCTGGGGTGTCACAGTGCTTTCATGGGTGTTGTGTTGCTGTTAGCTGTTCAATAGTTGCTGTGTTTGACTCTGAAATGGGCTATGTTTGAGGGAGGTTGATGATCTCATATGCATATGATGTTTGGAATCAATGGGTAAAAGACTATAAATTTGTATTAATTATTAACAGTGTTTGAATACACTCAAACTTATGCAAAGAGGATGAGGACACGTGCAGTGTTCCAAACATCTGGCAGTTGAAATTGGTTTGATAGTACATGGATTAGGATGAGACAGAGGGGAGGAAGTAATATACAAAATAAATGCTTGAGATTTTGTGTCTTCCATCATGTTAGTATAACTTGACTGTTCAGTGTGCCTAATCACCCCTCGCTGTACTTGAGTCCATGATGGCTTTCATCTACATTGGTCTTTAACACAAACTATGGAGTCTTGCACTTTTAGTTCTTGCAGTCCTCAGTTCAGTGGCTGATGAGGCTTGCTACATTAGCTGCTTTTAAAAAAACACTTCCATTGTCACGTCCAATTTCCCTTTTCAAAATGGGCAATGATGCCTCGGAAGGAGTACTGAGGAAAGGGATCTGGGTGTCAAAGGGAACAACAAGCTAAATATGAGTCAGCAGTATAACACTGCTACAGCAAAAGCAAACACCATTCTGGGCTGTATTAACAGGGTATTGTAAGTAAGACATGAGAAGGCATTCATCCGCTCTACTCTCAAACTGATTAGGCCTCAACTGGAGTATTGTGTCCAGTTCTGAGCACCTCATTTTAGGAAAGATGTGGAGAAATTGGAAGAAGTTGAGAGAAGAGCAACAAAAATGATTAAAGGTCTGGAACACTCGACTTCTGAAGGAAGATTGGAAGAGCTGGCTTCAGAGGCGGTGCCAGGGGTAGGGCCGAGGGGGCTGCACCACGGCAGGCAGCTAGGCTGCAGCGCGGGCCGGCCAGAAGCAGCAGCTGGAGGCCGGGCCCGTGCCCACGGGTGGCCAGGACCCCGATCGCTAGCTGGGGACGGGGCCGCTGCAGCCACCGGCAGCCAGGTTCCAGATCCCTAGCGGGGGACGGGGCCGCCGCAGGTAGCCGGCTGGGCCCCGGATCCCCAGCCGGGGATCTGGGGCCTGGCTGCCAGCGGCCGCAGCAGCCCCATCCCTGGCAGGGGATCGGGGGCCGTGAGCACAGGCCCGGCCTCCAGCGGCTGCTTCTGGCCTGGCCGCACCACAGCCTAGTGGCCCGCAGTGGTGCGGCCTCCCCCTGGCTCTATCCCTGGCCAGGGGCTGGGCCTGCCAGGCGGCCAGCTAGGCCCCGGATCCCCAGCCGGGGACATGGCCACCGTGGCTGCAGCCGGCCGGGGATCAGGCCCCGGATCCCTGGCCCAATTGGGTCGGAGATCCAGGGTACTGGCATTGGGACCTGGGGCACATGCCCCGGCATGCCCAATGTGAGCAACGCCCCTGGCTGGCTTTGTTTAGTCAGAAAATGAAGAGACTGAGAGGTGACACGATAGCAGTTTTTGAGCACCTTAAAGGTTATTGCAAGGAAGAGGGAGAAGAATCATTCTCCTTAACTGCTGATGATAGAACAAGAAGCGATGGGCTTAAATTACAGTAAGGGAGGTTTAGACTGGACATTATGAAAAACTCCAAACTGTCAGGGTGACTAACAACTGGAATAAGCTACCTAGGGAAGTTGTAGAATCTCCATCACTGGAAATTTTTAAGAGCAAGTTAGACAAACACCTATCAGGGATGGTCTAGATCTGGGGTGTCCAACCTTTTTGGGTGAGGGGCCACATTGCAATTCTTTTCTCAGTCGAGGGGTTGGTGAGAAAATTTTAGACAAGACATGCAAATCAATCCCACTAATACATTTTAATAAAATAATGATTAATGTGATATTTCACATTGCTTTTGCATGCATTGTGTACAGAGGACAAGGGGGCAGGGATGCCTGTGTGTCGGGGGGAACAAGGCAGGACAAGGGAGCATGGCAGAGGAGGGGAAGGAAAGAAGCGTGAAGTGGGGGGAGGAGAGCAGCTGGGCGGCAGGACTCGGATACTTTCTGACAGGGACCCCACCAACTCTGCTCTCCTCACTCCGTGCCAAGCACTGCTCAGGGAAAGGAGAGCAGTGTTGAGGAGAGGAAGAGGAGAAGAGTCAGACAGAGACAGGACAGAAGCTATGGTAGTTATGCAGGGGTCACAGGTTTTGGCACTGGCCATGTCTGTACCAGAAACTTTGATGGGTAGCAATTGCTGCAGAAGAGCTTTTGCCACTAAGGTCACGGGAAGGACAGGGGTGCTGGGGTTAAGCGTGTGGAAGGACGGTAGGATATTAAACTGCTCAGCGCACTCTCCCTTTACTTGGCCCCCTACTCACTCCAAAAGGGCTGAATCCAGCTCCCGAAGAGCTCTGCGGCCATGTCACGCCTCCCTGTTGCTGTGCTGTGCATGGGGCAGGACACTGGCAAGGGTCTTGGCCAGCTCCCAGGTTCTTGCAGCAGCACCCCATGGGCCAAATGAAAACCCTTGGAGGGCCAGAGTCTGGCTCCTGGGCCTCAGGTTGGACAAGCCTGGTCTAGATGGTACTTGGTCCTGCCATGAGTGCAGGGGACTGGACTTGATGACCTCACATGGCCCCTTCCAGTTCTATGTTCAAAGCATCTGGTGAAGTGGGATTTTCTCCCATGAAAGCTCATGCAATAAATAAATTTGTTAGTCTGTAAGTGTCACAGGACTCCTTGGATGTTTTTATGGTTATTTTTGAAGAGTGAGGTGGAAGCTGTTGTACAGGGGCCTGGAGTGGAGGAGTTGTAGAAAAAAAATGCCTTTTTGGGGGGGATTTGAAGGAGAAGTTGAGTTGAACAGTATCATGGGAGTTCAGAGCAGCATGGTGAGTCTTGCCCACATGCTAAGGATTTATCTGATCACCATATTTTGGGTTGGGAAGGAGTTCCCCCCAGGGCAGATTGGCCTGAAATTGTTTTGGCTTTTTCTGCAACTTGAGGACATGGATCACTTGGTGGATTCTCTGTATCCTGAAGTATTTTGACCATGATTTAAGGACTCAAATAAGTGAGTTGTGGGTTAGGGGTCTATTATGAGTATGGCAGTCCTTGGGGGGGGGGGGTGGATTGCCCTGGCCCCATGGTTCTGTGGGCTGCATGCTGTCCTGTTGTAAGCAAGGCAGTGTGCCCCCCCCATGGCGGCACTGTCCCCTGCTGACTACCGGCTGCCTTCGGCATGAAGCCAAGCCCACCCTGCTCCAGAGTGCAATAGCCGGCCCAGTGGCGGGACAGAAGAGTGGAGCCCGGCTCCTGGGCCGGCCCCTTCCACTTCCAGGCTGGCCCGCTGTGTCTGTTAGGGCAGAGTGGCTGTCTCAGGGAAGGGGCAGGAGTTTGCTACATGCCCCCTGGGGGGCACATGCCAATTGGCCTCAAGCCCCACTCCTCTAGGAACAATCCTGATTATAGGAGTCGGTGAGTGAGGTTA
This sequence comes from Podocnemis expansa, assembly GCA_007922195.1. Lineage (NCBI taxonomy): Eukaryota > Metazoa > Chordata > Testudines > Podocnemididae > Podocnemis > Podocnemis expansa. The sequence goes on along the minus strand of ML682015.1, from coordinate 15,279,928 downwards.
TGTGGTTGGCAATGTGCAGCAGGTCAATCTAGGAGGTGATCATAATGGTCTCTTCTGACACTAACGTCTGTGAGTCTATATACAAGAAGAGGCTTATGGTTGAAAGGAACAAAAATGGAATTAAACCATGATGCTGAACGTGCCACCCACGGATGAAAATTAAGTCTTGAGATGTAGGCAAGAGTGTCATTAATAGTAGTGACCATGGGTCAACCATTTTCCTGGGCTAGTTTCATGGAAGCAAATGGAGTTACACCAAGAATGAACTGGGGCTGTGACCCTGTCCCGCTGGGCATGTTTTATCAGGTGTCACCTCACACCTTTACACAATTCTGGGCCTTGAGGCATGCTTCAGTTCTAAATGCGTCAGTCCCATTGTGCTCTGTGAACACCAGAAAGGAAAGAAGGGCTGAGGCAATTTGAATGTTTTTTTTTTTTCTCCTGTCAGAAAAACATTCTGTAAGCAACCTTTAGGTAATAGAAAGGAAACAAATTCATTGATTTAATGACAGGGCTCAGCATGTTATATTGGGAGCAGTTTTATAACTTGGGTCCTAGAGCTGTCACTGCAGTTAAATGTTACACATTGTAAATTGAGTCATTAAGGAGCATGGGCTAGTGGGTAATACCAACACCATAGAAAGTCAGCTAGATGATTAATGTCCTTTGCTTCTGATTTTTGAGGTCTCCATTAATTAAAATGAATTTTATCTTCTCCGGGAGGGCTATGCATTATATATTGCTTTTCCCCCTTGGAGCGGACAGAATAGGCTTTCTTCACATATATGGGAGTATGGAGCGTGTCTCATTTCACTTTTTGGAAAGTTCCAGGCAGGCACATTCTTTCATGGCATTTCCCAAACACTTTTGAAAGGTTCCAGGTCAAGGAGAAAAACCACAAAAGTTTTTCAGTGAATTCATTTTCTGTGACATGCACTGAGGTGGAATAGCACTGCACAGAGCAACTTCAAAGAGTGCTTTTGTAGCAAAAAAAAAAAAAAAAAAAAAAAAAAAAAAAAAAAACCTGAAAAACATCAATATCGCACCCCCATTGCCAATCCCCACCGCCGGAAAATAACCAAAATAATTAAAACCAAACAAAAAAATAAAAAAACCCCCCCCCCCCCCCCCCGGTCATTCAGACCTACAGGATGTTTCAGGATTCTCATTCATATACCTCCCAGGGTGCTTTGCAAGTAACCTTAGACTTTAAAAGCTTGTCTCACAAGTCTTGGCATGAAAATTGGCCTGCAACTCACCGCATTTCTATCTCATTGTCTAAAGCTCCAGGCAGGAAAAAGAACTGAGGAATCCTAAATGGGACTGAAAGGAGGCTTTGCTGATTGAGATGATCTAGGAGTGGCTTAAGGAGGTCCAGGCTATGCCTGTTTCAGACAGGAAGAGAAAGGACTCCTGTGACAAGTGATTTTTATGTGATTAGTTAATACACACAGTTATAAGGGTGTCTGCCAATGAATGTGCAGACAAGGCTTCCTTCTTTCCAGCACAGATTAGTAAACTCACTTTGTTAACTCTTAACTGGAGCTGCTAGCTGATGCTGCCCCCAAACCCTCTGATAAACTTTTCTGTTAATTAAGCTATCATTGCATTGATTATCTTTCACTTTATTGTACATTTTCAGCTGATGCTGGCAAAGGAGGTGGCCAGTTGCTGTGACTGTTACTTATCTGCATTTTGGATCAGGATTAGGGCCCCATGTACTCTGTACACAGATGGAAGGAAAAGACCCTGTTCAGTGCTCTTACAGCCTGAGACAAGGGATAACAGGTGCAGACCATTGACTGTGGGAGCCACGGTGGGTACAGTCACCATGAGACTGTTTTGCTGAGTATAATCAGCCGTGGGCAGAGCACAACAGCTGCCCAGCCATCAATCTTATTTTCCCTCCATTAACCAGGGTCTTTCCCCTGAATATCCTTGCTGCTACGCCTACAAATTGCATTCACAAGAAGTTTATGCATTGTCCTTTTTTTCCTCCTTCTCCTGACTCTAATTCCATTTGATGCGCTCATCTTTTCTGTCTTGTCCTGAACAATGGGACTAATATAAAATTCACTGAAGCCTGTGGAAAGATACCCACTAACCTCAACAGATTTTGCACTGGACCTCAGGGCTCTAATCTATTTTAATTTTAAGCTATGTCAGGGAATTTGAGCGCTGCCTGCCAACATCCCCAAGATATCCCCATACAGTGGTGGGAGGGATCCTTTCATGGCAGAAATCTCGTAACTGCCATCAGAACCCCTCATGCAGGTGAGATGACCACCTGCCACTGGGTTGCAAGCAGTTTTGAATGGTCACAGCAAACCAGAGGTTCTCTGAGAACTGGTCTCACTGCCTCGTTTGTGAAGTCCATGACTTGCTTACAGAAAGAAAAGATATTTTCCATGTAGATAGAGTTGTACTGCATTGCTATGCTGGTCAGAAATCCAGAAGGTCTCTCAAGCAGATTTGCAGCACCATTCCGTATATGCTGTCGTCATAAAGTGGTTTGCCTTTGCGTGAAATGTCACAGCCTTGCAAAGATCTGTCCTTCCTTTAGTCATTTCTTTTACTCACAAGGACCTTGCGTGCTCTTCGGCAATGTTGCCCGGATGGATGAAGGCTACTTACACTGGACTCTCACATGCTCCATCATGCCCTGACCTAACCTCACACTACTCACTGGCTGCCCCAGAGATTTGTGGATTCAGAACTGCGCCAGCTCTGGGAACTTTACAGAGTGATGCTTGGTGAGATGCCATCAACTGTGGTCACTGTGGCTGGGGCGACGGTCCTTAGTTGACTATGTATGTTTGATGATAACCGTCTCTGGACTTGTCTACTCTTACAGCACCACTGTAGCATGGAGTGAAGATACTACATGTGCTGATGGGAAAGTATCTCCTTTTGGTGTAGATGCTCCATGTCCGCAAGAGGCAGTGGACAGGAGATGCCTTTCTAGCAACATAGCCTTGTGGGGTTAGAAGGAACTGCAAGGGTCATCTTGTCTAGCCTCCTGCCAGGATGCAGGATTTCTTGTGCCTAAAACATCCAAGACAGATGGCATCTGGTCTCTTTCTGAAAGCCTCTAGTGGAGGAAATCCCACAGCCTCCCTAGGCAGTCTGCTCCAATGTCCTACTGTTCTTAAAGTTAGGAAGTTTTTTCCTAAGTTTTACTCTAAACCTGTTATACTATTTGAACCTATTGCCTCACGTCCTGTCCTCTGTGGCAAAGAGAACAACTGTCCTCCTTATGCATAAGATCTTTCGTTCACCCTCTGCCACTTAAAACAGGCATCTTTGCAGGGATGAATTCATTTTCTGCAGAGCTAGAGAAGAAAAATGCATAATGACAAGACGAGAGAGATTAAAGCCAAGGATCAAAATTAAGTCATGGAAAAGGGCATAAATGATGCTCTGGTTTATTAAATATATGAAAACAAAATGGAACCTTGGACTTTGATCTTGAAAGGTTCTAAATACCCGGTCCAGTGTTTAACAGAGGGGCAATGCTGTCTAGTGGATAATGACCTAAAGCAGTCAGGAGATGTGGGCTCTACTCATGCTGTGTGATATTATATTAGCTGTTTCACTTCTGTGTGTGTCTTTTGCTCCTCCCAGCCACTGTTTGCCAACTTAGAAGGCAAGTTGTTTGGAACAGAGACTCTTTTACTCCATATGTTTACAATGCTGAGCACGGTGGTGCCTACCCCATTCTCAATGCCACTGTAATGCAAAGAATAACCTTAAATACTATGTTTTTTAAAGGCTTCTAACAAGTTTTCCAGCAAGAGCCTGGCTCTGCTTTCCTTTCACACGTGGTGTAAAAATGTACTCTGAAAGTATTTTGATGTGCATATTGTAGCTTGTAACAGCATGTGAAAAGGTGGCTATTTGCTATTCTGGGCCCCTGTCGCCTTCTTTTGTCTGACGTGTTTGTGTTCCAAGGTGTTTCTGAAACCCTCATTCTCAAATACTGATGCAACCAAAGGAATCCAGCAGTAAATTCTCCCCAACCCATGTGCCCCACCCATCTCCCACAAAATGAGGAGGTGAGGGGAAGCAAAACTATCCCCAACGTGGTCCTATAGGCAGACCCAACCTCCATCTCCCCAGAATTTCACTGGAGTGATTCTCAAGAGTAAATTAATATTCCACATGAGTAAGATTGGCAGAATTGTGTGGTTGGAGTAGAACCAAATCAGTCTTTCCTGCGCTGCTCCCATTCTCACTCCTACCTCTGCTACATTTCTTAAGAGTGTTCTGTTTCAGCAATAAGAGGTAGTCCCAAAGAAACAGACAGTGTGGTAATCTTCTGATCAAGAATCTGACTGGTGGGTTGACAATACTCCACCAGGGTCAGAAAAGCTGAAAATCTGTGTTTGGGTGCTCAACTACTCCTCTACGTATAAATATTAGGACTGCATCCAGTGTGCTATTTCTGCATCTAAACCAAATGATTTCTCTGTTAGGAGAAGGCATATTTGTGGTTAAGTTCAAGTTGTTCCTTCAGATTCTTTCTGGCAAGTTTGCAAAGATCATCTCATAAATTACACCCACAGGGCCCAAGTCTCATATTGAGAAGTGCCTTACTCTTCAAGCATTTCTCCTGAAGAAAAGAGCAGCATCCAGGGAGTAACGTGCTCTGTAATGTGAGGCAGGTGACAGTATCCCACCCTTAGTCATTAGAGAAAGAAAAGATGGTTTGATTTGCAAAAATAAGATGCACAGCTGCCTGCAACTGAGCTGATTTGCAAGTACAGTTTCCATGGCTGTATGAACAGATCAGTGTGGAAACCATGTGCAAACATTTATATATGCAAAGAGCCATTTTTCCACATTGCTACTCATTTACACTTGATAAAAGCTTGATTGTGTGCACAGTATTGGTGATTGGGAAAGCTGTTTTGTTTGTTTGTCCCCCTCCCCTTCTTTTGAATTCCTGAATTTGAAAATTAGGCATGTTGTATGTTCCTCTGGCCAGTGAGTGTTTAAATGGAATATGGTTAAGGTGACCAAATTTAAGAAAGTTTTGGTTAAATTATGAATTATAAAATGACTTTAGTATCGCTCTTCAACTTTCTAATGCTCACTTGCTTCCCTGTCTCCACTGCACTGAGTTCAAGGGAAATGATGTCCCTTTGATTCATCACTAATCTTCTTCCAGGGCTGGAGCTACCAAATCGAACTCCCGATCGACCGAGTGGGTCTTGGCTGAATGCTCAGTTGAACCGGGAGATTGAACTGGTGGCATTGAATTAGCCCAGTTGAAGTAGGCATCAATTTCTTCCTCTTTTTGTAAGGACTCTGGGTTCTAAAGGCAAGACATAGAATAGAATAGCAAGAATCATTGAAGCCAAGTGAGTTAATATAAAGACAGAGAGTGAGCATTTTCTGTTCCACGCATGGTACAGGCAGCTTTCTTGAAAGGAAAACACAACCTCCACTTCAGCGTTCTCTCAGTTATTTATTTCTTCTAACCTTTTGACTATCGAGCAGAGCGATAAAAAAAGAGAGGGGAAACAAACACTTGAAAAGAGATAAAAAGCTGCAGTTGTCTCTTCTTCTGGAGTTGCCATAGTAAGTGGAGACCAGCAGAGGAAACCAAATAGACTAAAAAAGAAAAAAGTCAGAAATTCCAAATTAAGAGAGATGCCGAGAGCCACATGTGAATTTTAGAAGGGTTAGAGTTCTAGAGAAGCACTGAATATTTTAAATGTTTGTTCTGATCTTCTCAATAATACTTTTATGGCCTCCTCACTGCAGTTTTTAAACCACTTATAATCTTTACAGCAGTGGTCCCCAACTTTTTGGATCAAAGTACACAGATATCATTTTTACAACTCTGAAGGGCCACCTGTCTCTGCCCTCCCCACTGCAGCAGCTAGAAGGAGTTCAGTGAGAAGTTTCCTTGCTGATCTCCCATTCCTGTAGCTGCAGTACAGAAATCAAACATGTCCGATAGCCCTATGAATTCCACCTAGGTCCTTTGGCAGCGGCTCCCTTCTGCAGCCAGCAGGATGGGAGCAGCAGGTCGCGTTAGAAGCACCCATGAGCCAAAAGCAGCCTGGAGGCCACAGGCTGGGAACCACTGTTTTACGGTATTTATCCTCAGAAGGCCTCCATGAGGTAAATAAATGGAATAATCCCTCTTTTACAGATGAAGAACTGAGGCACAGAGGATATGTCTACATGGGGATAAAAATCTTGCAGTCTGCCTGGGTCAGCTGATTAAAGTTCATGAGTCTCCGGCTCTAGGACTGAAAAATTGCTGTGTAGCTATGCACATTCAGGCTGGAGACCAACCTCTGGGCATCTATGGAGGTGAGGGAAGAAAACACACATCTTCCTCACACCCATGCTTACCATTGCACCATCCCTGCTTCCTGACAAGCTGAAGTATTGGGCCAAACCCTGAAGTCAATGAGAACTTTATCTGGGTCAGGCCGGAGTAAAAGCTGATGGCCCAATTTGGAGAATTTCCAAAGGGATATCCATGTTAGTCTACTCCAGCAAAAAAAAAAAAAAGGAGTCGTGTGGCATGTACAGACTAACAGATTTATTTTTCGCATGAGCTTCTGTGGGAGAAAATCCCACTTCATCAGATGCTTTGAAGATGGGTGAACTTACAGAATGGAATGAAAATAAATGCAAGGGAGTATAAAACATAGGATCAGGTCGTACAGTAATTTTCATTCCATTCTGTAAGTTCACCCATCTTCGAAGCATCTGACGAAGTGGGATTTTCTCCCACGAAATCTCATGCGAAAAATAAATCTGTTAGTCTTTAAGTGCCACACGACTCCACTTTGGAGAACCTGTCACTTCAATAGAAGTTCTGCTCAAGTAATGGAGGGCAGATACCACTAGTCTCTCAGGATTTGGCCTACATGAGGGCAATTTCTCTTTAAATATATCATCATTTCTATTCTGAACCTGGCCAGGACCCCAGTATCTTGAGGTGCATGGCAAATGAAGAGCAGTGTAAGCTGGCAGTTTGTGAAATGAGCTTTTTAAACCTCAAAACCTGTTTGGTCCATGATCAGGGTGAATTATTTGTTTTGAAAGTCAAATGTAGTTGTTCCCATTTCAGTCCAGTTAGGTCAATGGATACGTTTCAGACCTAGCTTTATGTTAGAATCTGGTAAGAGTGGAAGAAAGGAAGAGGAGGAAGAGATGGAGTAAACCCATCATGTATCCTCAGAGGAATAAAATTAAATTTCATCCAAAGGTCACAGATAATGGAAGGGATAGAATTAATTACATTTTTTGAATCCCTCTTTTTTGTGTATGTGAAAAAATACCGTTTCACAATCAACATTTTTCACAAAAATGGTGTGTATTTTTTTTACTAACTGCTATTGTTTTCAAAATTATAGTGATTTTTTTAAAATGAATGTTTTAAAATTCCAAAAATATTTTTTTAGGAGGGAGGAACTGACTAAATGTTTGTGTACACATCTATAAATATATTTCTCATTTTGAAAACAGTAAAGAGTACAAGAAAAAGTTGATAAAAATGTATTAAACATTTTCAATTTTTAAAAAATACACAAAAAAATTGAACTGACATAGTATTCCCATCTGGGATTTCTCCAGGGTTGGTGTAGATTGTCTCCCTAAAGTCCATTACTCTGTGGAGATTGCACAGCTCAGTTCCACTTCTATCATCAGCAGACGTCAGCTATTACATTAATAAAAGTCAGAGAGAGACCAAACAACTTTGTATTCTTAATTTAGGCTAATTCTTAGCTGCAAGGTTTGTGTTTAACCTTCACTCTTTGAGTTTAGGTACAGCCCATCCAGGAAAACTTCCATGAAAACCAGTGGGACAGTTGGATGTCTCCTTGTCACATTAAGGCAGAACAAATCATTTAAAACAGGCTCTGCTTCTTCACGCAACACTGTGCAGCGAAAGGGATCCTGAGTCAATGAAAGATGTGTGAAATATTTTCAATGGGGATTTGTAATTTTTAGATGATCCCTGTCCAGAGTGACTGTGTTGCTGGGAAGCAGGGGGAGGCATTTTATGTCTGCTTGCCCTGCTTGCTGATCCCACAATGGGCATTGTTTCACTCAGTTTTCTATAGAATAAAAGAATCTGGCTCTCAAGAGGAATATGTGTCTCAAGTATAACACATTTCTTCCAGTTTAGAACTGCCAGTCAGCCTTCTGGGACTCTATCAAATTGCTTTCCACACCTGCGTGGGAAATTCAGAACCCTGAGATTTCCAAATCTCTTTGGAGTAACGCCTGTAAGGTCTCTTTTTCCTAGGTAGAGGAAAGGAAAGGGGCAGTTAAAGAAAAGGGGGGGGGGGCAGTGGCAGCAACATAAAAAAAAAAAATCTATTTTTTTCCCTGCCAGTCAGCAAAACAACCTATTTGCAAGGCTTTGAACAATTCCTACCAACAATGGGACATCAGAACTCTCTTCTTTGCAGCCTCCCATCTCTTTAGGCAGCCAGTTCTTCTTTCCAGTGTGATTTTCATGACTTTCACAGTGGCAGTCCTGAAGCCTAGGAGATAGACCTGAAAAAATCCTACCAAAAACCGACTTTCAGGCCAAATGCCTGGAGCTTGGCAAGAGTGGTCCCATCTTTTCCTTTTCTCCTTGCGGAGCCTGCTGTTGCTATGGAGTTGGAGGTTCGATGCTGTGCCAACCCAATTTCTTTTTTTTCAGTCCTCTTACTGTTTCTTTTTATGAATGCAGATATTGACTTGGGAGCTGGCCTGCTACAAATTGCTGTGATGGTTCTGACCAGTGTTTTTCTATTACAGCACAACCCCCTCCTATTTCATCAGTTGGGAGTACATCTGGTAGTAAGAAACGACTGTTCTTGGTTTCCTTTAAAATGTGTGCCTGAGCCAATACCCTGGACTGAAACATCCCCAACTTTCTGAAGCAGGAGGAGTGGAGTTGAAACCCAGTTCTGAATTTCTCAGCTGGCTGCTACTGGTGTATCTGTAATGGGCTGCAACAAAAACCCAAGCTGAACCAGCTTCTGAGACCTGGATAGCTTTGGAGAGTTGGAATCTGATATGAACTTGGCTGCTTAGAGTACGTTTTTCTCTGGCTGCTCAGGCCTATGTCTACTGTAAATACAGAAAGGTTGGCTCCCCCCCTCCCAAAAACAAATCCATGCTCCAAATGGGAACGCGTACAGTTTTTGAGCATTGGCACCAGGGAAAAGTGAATTGTGTCAGCATAATAACTTTGAAATGAATGGGGCAAATTCAAGTGATATATATGAAGTGTGCACGACTATCCTAGATGTGAAGATACAGTTGAGGGCTCCAGTCTTCACTCTTCGTTCTGCCTGTTGTTCCTTTTAATGAGTTAAAATCCTAGTTTTAAACTAAATTCATGCTTTAAAAAATTCTTCCTATTTTAACATTATTCTTATCATGAGGTCAGTAGCTCCTCACATTAGATCTCAAAAAGTACTTTACAAAGAGAAAGCACCCTGGGTATGTTTACACTGGAGGCTCTGTTAAGTTGACCTAACAAAGTCAACTTTAAGTCAGCTTAAAGTTGATCTTGTTAAGTAGACTTAGAGAGTCCACACTGAAGACTGCTGTTGACTGTCTGCATCCACACTGGTAGGTGCGAGGTTGACAGAAGAGTGGTGCATTGTGGGTAGCTGTGGCCTGGTGGCCAGGAACTCTGGGAGGGGGCCTGGAGGCCAATTAGGTTGACTTAAGGGCTTTCCGTGTCTACATTGGGTTAAGTAATCTTAATAAGGCCCACTTAAGCATTAAGTCGACCCTAAGAGGTGATGTTATTAAGTCGACTTAAGGAAGTGCTTAAGTCAACTTATTAAAAGCCCAGTATGGCCGCAGGAGTCTGTAGGCTGATTTAATTTTCCTTAAGTCGACTAAAGGCTGCAGTGTAGATGTACCCTCTGGGAGAAACTCAGCTTCTCTGGTAACCCAGTCTCTCATATTTATGGTTAGAGTTATTATTTGTGCTGTGCTAGCACCTAGAGATCATTGGACCACCATACGAACAAATTGAGACGGTTGTGTCCATTTTCTGCAAAATCTTTAGGAGAATCTTATTATACTGGGACATGTAACAGCACTGTGGGCCAGGGACTGTATACAAATCCAATGGGGGGGTGAAAGGAGGGTGATTACAGCCCTCTAGGAATTAAGTAGTATGGGAGGGGAATTAGGTGAATTCACTCAGGCTGTAACATCTCTAGGGAGGTACTGCTTCCTGGGGGTGTTTGTGTCTACTGATTCAAACAAGATTCACTAGAGGCCAGGATTTATGGATAAATTGCCTGAATTTAAATGGACTTGGGGTCGTCTTTATATCCCTCTGACTTAGAATCACTTCAAATCTTGCTGTATTCAATAAATGGATTAGTTTTTATCTAAAGCAGTGCACATGGATTGAGTGTGTGCAAAGCCCTCACCTGGAGTGGCAGAGCTGGTACATCTCAGTTTCTTTGATACATTGATGGACAAGTGTAAAAGACCTTGAAGGGTGCAGTGGGCAGCAGTTTCCAGGGTTGCATCTAGCAGCAGGGGTGTTTGCTGGAGGCCTGTCCCATGAGTGGCTAGCCAGAGCACTTTTCTACAGGTGAGGGATTGATTACATGGAAGAGGCCCAGCATGGCCTGACCCAGGAGTGGGGTTTCATACAGCAAAGCTGGGTAAGTTGGGTTCAGGAGTGGATACTTGGGACAACACAGCTACACATCACTCCAGAATGCAGAAGGGGAACATCACACAGGGATTATTATTTCCCACCCCCTTCCACTCCCCAACAGGCAATAAAAACTCCATGTCCCGTTGGGGAGACTCAGGGGCCTCAAGCTTCAGGAAATGGGGAACTCTGGGCTCTCAGAAACTCAAGAGGTGCCAGAGTTTGAGACTTCTTCCCCAAATGATGTTGGGCCTTGGGGTGTTGGGCCTTCATGTAGGTGGGTCTCAGGGCTTTGACTCTGGGGCCCTAGGTATTAGCATCAGTGTGCCAGGATTCGACTTCTGCCCCATGGGAGGCCCATGGTCCCTGGTTTCAACCTTGCAGCTCTGGGCTTCAGCTTCATGGGGGATGCTGGGACACAGGACTCCAGGCTTCATCTGTGGGACTCCACAGACCCCCTGAAATGGCTTGTGGTCCTCCAGTTGAAAACCCACCTCTTGACGCAGGGGCATTGATGCCTCAAAAATATTTGGGGCACAGCTCCAACACCTGTGCCCAATGCCAGTGATGCCAATGTCCTGAGGTCCCTTCCAGCCCTACAATTGTATTATTTCTAAGTATAAACCTGCTCCAGGCATGCTCCATTGAGGAACCCCCCTTCCTTTTTTCTAGCAAGTGTGTGATTAGCAGATCAGATATGCACAACAAGCAAGTGATTTTTCTTCTCAGCACATAGTTTGTCATTGCAAATATCGCATACGTCATCATGTCTGCAGCTCTAATAGAGATGTGTCTCCCTGTACTGCTCTAGAAGAAATGATGAACTGCCAACCATTGCTCATTTAATCCAATATTCCAAGCATCTGACAGTAAGATGCAAGACAAATTCTGCAGTTGTTTCCTAGGAATCCTTCTTACTGTGTTACCGAATATGAGCAGAGATATCCTGAAGATGGTTATGCTATAAACACTGGATATATAGGTTAGAGGTATTGAACATGAAGACTAATTCTTGGTATTGAAGGTATACACTTTGGATTTAAATATCATTAAGTTCGCCACTGACCCTACAATAATGTCTCACCTTCTGGTATTTCTACTGTTATGCTTTGCGTCTAATTTAGACTATAGGTGCTTCTATAACCTTTGGGTGGGCTAGAATTCATTTAATTGCCTTCTCCAGTGCTTAAAAAAAATTAAAATCCTATAAGTCCTACAGAGCACCCAAATCCTATAAAGCAGCAGCTAGAGAACCAGGATTCAGTCTGTAAGGGACTTACAGCAAAGATGTTCAGCTACCCTCCCCACATTAAAACACTATCTAAGAACAAACATAATGAACTTTATTAACTACTAATATGATAAATCTTATAAGAAAACAAAATAAATTTAAACTGAACAGTCCCTACAGATACCCCGTGTGGAAAGAAACCCAAGAGTCCCGAAGTTTGGGTGGAGTTCATCCATATCTCAGTTACAGTCTCCATTCAACTCCAAAGTCGAGTTGCACAAACCAACAATCCTCTTCTTTGATAGCAGGTGTCTTAGGTAGAAATCCATACAGATTTTCTTTCTCTTCTGGAACCAGCACCATCTAGTCAGTTCGCTAGTTAACCAGCAGTCTTATATGCAAATGAGAAATCTCTGCTACAAAATGCTCCACAGCAGGGTGAGAACATCTTGCTGTACACTCCTGGCTCCGCTTCTCCCTGTCACACACTGAACACATGGGCTCTTCTCATTGCAACTCTAGTGGCTGTTGCTCTCATAACATCTGACCAGAGCAGCAAGAGAAAAGCAACCACTCACTTAATTTTGAGACGTTTCTGTACTTCGACAGAGAAAGCCAAACATAACTGAGCCTCAAGAGATCCTTTAAAGAGATAGCTCCTTTGATTAGGCAAATGGGTTACACTTCCACATAATGATCCTGTCTTGTAACATGTCCTGGACAACGTATGCACATTGATAACCCTGTAGAAATAAACTGTTGCAGCACATCATATGATGGTTTGTTTGGAGGGACCACCTAAGAGCCCCAGTTATAGAAAAGATCCCCATGAAAAGATAATGCTTCTGCTCCTGGGGCTAGTCCCACTCCCAAATATCAATCAGCCCTACAGTTAAGGACCATTTTCACAATAGCTTGCAACTGATTCTAAATTCTGTTTTATTGGTTTTTTTTAAATCTATTATCATAGAACCATAGGGTTGGAAGGGACCTCATAGGTCATCTAGTCCAACCCCCTGCCAGAGGCAGGACCACTCCCATTAGATCATCCCAGTCAGGGTTTTGTCCAGCCAGGCCTTAAACACCTCCAAAGATGGAGACTTCACCACCTCCCTAACCGCAGCTCATTCCAATGCTTCACCACTCTCCTAGTAAAAAAGTTTTTTCTAATATCCAGCCTCCACCTCCCTAACCACAACTTGAGACCATTGCTCCTCGTTCTGTCCTCGTTATTACCGAGAACAGGCGAGCTCCATCTTCCTTAGAGCTTCCCTTCAAGTAGTTGAAGGTTGCTATCAAATCCCCCCTCAATCTTCTCTTCTGCAGACTAAATAAGCCTAATGCTTTCAGTCTTTCCTCATAGGGCTTGTGCTCCAGCCCTTTGATCATTTTGGTTGCCCTCCTCTGAACTCTCTCTAGCATGTCCCTGTCCTTTTTGTAGTGGGGAGCCCAAAACTGAACACAGTATTCCAGATGTGGCCTCATCAGTGCAGAATAGAGGGGAACGATCACATCCCTTGATCTGCTGGTAATATTTCTTTTGATGCAGCCCAGTATGCCATTGGCCTTTTTGGCCACAAGAGCACACTGCTGACTCATATCTAGCTTCCCATCCACCATGACCCCCAGGTCCTTTTCTACACTGCTGCTACTTAGCTGAATGTTTCCCAGCCTGTAGCGGTGCATGGGGTTTTTTCATCCCACATGCAGGATTTTACACTTGTCCTTATTGAAGCTCATAAGATTTCTATTGGCCCACTGTTCCAATTTATCTAGGTCTCCCTGAATCCTGTCCTTGCCCTCCAACGTGTCTACTGGTCCCCCCAGCTTGGTGTCATCCGCAGACTTACTGAGAATGCAGTCTATTCCATCATCCAGATCACTGATGAAAATGTTGAACAAAACCGGCCCCAGGACCGACCCCTGGGGCACACCACTCATGACTGGCTGCCAGCTAGACATGGAACCATTGATTCCTACACGCTGAAACCGTTGATCTAGCCAGTTTTCTATCCACCTTATAGTCCACCTATCCAACCCATACTTCCTTAATTTGCCAATGAGAATGCTGTGGGAAACTGTATCAAAAGCCTTGCTAAAATCAAGGTATATGACATCAACGATTCTTCCTGCATTCAGAAAACCAGTCATCTGATCATAGAAGGAAATGAGATTGGTCAGGCATGATTTACCCTTGGTAAATCCATGCTGACTGTTCCTGATCACTTTATTTTCCTTTAAGTGTTTGAGGATGGATTCTTTGAGAATCTGCTCCATAATTTTTCCAGGGATTGAGGTGAGGCTGACTGGTCTGTAATTCCCAGGATCCTCCTTTTTCCCTTTCTTGAAAATAGGCACTACGTTTGCTTTTTTCCAATCCTCTGGCACCTCCCCCATTCTCCATGAGTTTTGAAAGATAATGGCCAGCGGTGCTGCTATCTCATCAGCCAATTCCCTTAGCACTCTTGGATGCAGTTCGTCCAGCCCCATGGACTTGTGCACATCCAGCTTCTTTAAGCAGTCCCTAACCTGACCTTCTGTCACCAAGGGCCTGTCTTCTTCTCTCCCATCTGCCACAACCATGGTAGTGGGCTGGGAGCTGACCCTGCCTGTGAAAACTGAAGCCAAAAATGCATTGAGCACTTCAGCTTTTTCCTCATCCTCTGTCACGAGGATGCCTGCCCTATTCAGCAAGGGGCCTATACCATCCCTGATCCTCTTCTTGTTATTATAACATACTTGTAGAACCCCTTCTTGTTATCCTTTACATCCCTCACTGGCCGCAACTCCATTTGTCCTTTGGCCTTTCTGATTTTATTTCTGCAGTCCCTAGCAATATCTTTATATGCCTCCTTGGTCATCTGACCAAGCTTCCACTTCCTGTAAGCTTCCTTTTTATGTTTAAGCTCAGAGCAGAGTTCCCTGCCAAGTCATTCTGGCTGCCTCACATGTTTGTTCTTTCTCCTAATTGGAATGGCAACTTCCTGTGCCCTTAGCAGGGTTTCTTTAAAATATAACCAGCTCTCTTGGACTCCTTTCCCCTTCAGATTAGCGTCCCAAGGGATCCTGCCCACCAGTTCCCTGAGGGAGCCAAAATCTGCTTTTTTTGAAGTCCAGGGTTTTTGTTTTGCTTCTTTCCTTCCTTCCTTTAATCAGGATCCTGAACTCAACTATGTCATGGTCACTACTGCCTAGCTTGCCATTTACCTCTACCTCCCTGATCAATTCTTCCCTGTTTTTTCTTCTTTCCTTAGTATCTTATCTCTGCAGCACTTCTCCTCAATTCTGAATGCAAATGTAACTGTATAAATTCCACCATAAAAGTTATGCAGTGTCTCCCGATTTACATCTGTATGTACTACGTCCTTATACCCAGTTGGCAAAGTCTCCCCTGGTTGTTGGGTGACAAATCTCTATTGACTTAGCTTTGCTTCTGTAGCCACTGGTGAGTGTGTGACGAAGCCTGCGATACATGATCACCACGGAGTTACCCTTACTCCATGGTTAAATTGGACCACTGTCTTCAGCCAACATCCTGGTTATACTCGCATCTTTCCACTGTAGCATCTCTCCTTATATCTGCATTTCTCCTATGAGTCCACATCTGCCTCTATTCAAGTCACCAATCTGTCTCGTTCCCCCTTGGAGATCTGTCTTTGCTGTCTCTAAACTAGATCAAAACCTCCTTCATCCATGGGACTTTGCCTATGCCACTTTTCAACCAGAAAGCTACCAGCTTCCCACAATGCTCTTTTTTTTCATGCAACCCAGTTTCACACATCTCCTTATCTGTTTTCCCTACCTACCCTCGCACTTTCTTAATGTAATGTTTATACTATAATTGCTTTGGATTGGTAACTAGCTGTGTAAAATTCACTGCACTGTAATTGTATTTGCTGTTGGATATCTAATTTGTCCTTCAAAGTTTCTGTCATTGGTAGCAATTTCTATCTTTTACACCTTTAAAATGTCATTTTTAGGTTTCAAAAATACAAGTGAAAAAAAGGTTCTAGGCCATTTCCAATAGTAATTTTTTTTCAGTTTTTACAGCTTTATTACAGCTTCTAATTCTCCCTTACCCTCCAGACCCACCACCCAGTAGAGAGATTCAGAGTATAGATTATGACTCAGAGCACTTACAGAGCTCTTTACAAATTTTATATGAATTTATAATGGAACTCATGATGGACTCCTAGCAGTGCTGCTGTTTTTGAGCCCTATTTCAGTACTGAGTACATTAGTTTCACTCTTTACTTGGCATGACCACTGTATTACAAATTAAATTCTCTATATAAGAGAATATGTTGTCCCTCTCCATTGAAGTGTCATAGAATCAGAATATCATAGAGGATTAGGTTTGGAAGAGACTTCAGGAGGTCAATTAGTCCAACCTCCTACTTAAGGCAGGATCAGTCCCAAATAAATCATCCTCACCAGGACACATCTTAAAAACCTCTAAGGATGGAAATTCACCACCACCCCCGAAGGAAAAACTTTTTCACGATATCCAAGATAGATGTCCCCTGTTACAACTTAAGACCGGTGTTACTAGTTCTGTCCTCTATTGCTGCCAAGAAAAGCCTACCTCCATCCTCCCTGGAGCCCCTTTCAGGTGGTTAAAGGCTGCTATCAAATGCTCCTTCATTCTTCTCTTCAGCAGACTAAACAAACCTAGTTCCCTCAACCCTTCCTCGTAACTCATGTGCTTCAGACCCCTAATCATCTTTGTTGTCCTCTGCTGGGCTCCCTTCATTTTTTCCACATTCTTTCTGTACTGGGAGGCCCAAAAAAGGACATGGTACGCCAAATGTGGCCTCATCAGTGTTGAACAGAGGGAAGAATCACTTTCTTAGATCTGTAGCAATACTTCTACTAATGCAGCACAATATGTCATCAGCCTTCTTGGCAATAAGGGCAAACTGCTGACTCATATCCATCTTTTTGCCCACTTATCCCCTAGGTCCTTTTCTGCAGAGCTGGAGACTAGCCAGTTGGTTCCCAGTCTGTAGCAGCGCAAGGGTTTCTTCTACCCTAAGTACAGGATTCTTCACTTCTTGTTGAACTGCATCAGAATTATTATTATTATTTTTTGGCCCAGTTCTCCAATTTGTCTAAGTCACTCTGTAGCCTATCCTTGCCCTCCATTGTTTCTATCATTCTGTCCAGCTTAGTCACATCTGCAAACTTTTTTTTGGGGGGGGGGGGGCAGGGGTTGAATCCACATCATCCTCCAGATCATTAAAGAAGATGTTGAATGAAACTGACTCCAGCACCAAACCCTAGGGCATGCATCTCTTTACTGGCTGCCAGTGAGACATCAAGCACTTGATCATTACCCTGTTGATCCAGTTGATCTATCCAGGTTTCTATTCATCTTATAGAGCATTCATCCAACCCATATTTCAAAGTGTTGTGGAAACATTAATGCATTCGATTGATTTAAGCTTCAAAAAGTCCTTGGAGGGGGTAGGTAACTGTTTTGGAGATGAGTCAATGGGACACATAGGACAGAGGTTAGGGCCCAGACACTGCTGAGGTTGAGGGTGTAGTAAAACTCTCCTTTGACATTTCTAAGTTCAGGACCCAGCTCTTAAGTATCTTCTGCAAAGCAATAGAGTGAGCCAGTAACTGTTAAAAGTTGAACCCATGAGTCCTGACTCCTAGTTCTCTGCATTAATCACTAGACCTCACTTGCTTCAGAGTACTTACATGCTTCATTGTCTATTAGGAAATAAGATATAACCATAAAATTACACCAATAGGTGATAGAGAGCTTTGTCCATAAAGTAGTTGGATATTTCTTTACTCATCCCATCCCTAAGGCAATACAGACCTCAGCAATTGTGTTTGATTTCCTATAAACCCTGCTTTTGGAACTCTCATCTACTAGATGCTCTTTAACTATAGTTTACGATAATCTACAAACATATGAGGCAATCAGTATTTTTAAGACCTATTTTCCATGCTAGAAGAAGCAGGTGCATGACTGCTTCTTATCTCCTGTCAGACTTAAATCTTCATAAATATTTCCTGAGTATTTAAAACGTGTAAAATTTTAACCTGTCTTTAATGTCAAAAAGGAGGATACTCACATTAAGCAAGGTGGAGAGTCAGCCATGCAGAACTTTAATCCACGCTTAAAGGAAAGTGAATCAGGATATCCTAGAAAATGCTGTGACTAAGTTGTCAACTGTGCAAATTGCTATAGCTGCATCAACTTCCATGAAGCTTTGCTGATTTACACCACTTGAAATTCCGATTCAGAGGCTGAATAGATTCCATGGCCTTTTGAGAAATAGCAATCAATTCATTTAATGGAAGGACAAGATTTTAAAGAGGCAAGAGCAGCCCTTTACTTATTAACATTCAGTCTTATTATCTGGCTGCTGAAGTAGAACAAGATGTTAACATGAACATTGAGCAATCCAACATTAAAGCCTTTGAAACCCATTGCTGATGCAATGTAAAACCTCATTTACTTTATGCTGGCCACAAAATGTTTTAAAGTCTGCCATCTTTTCTTAACGACCTTCTAAGAAATAGCTCTTTGATGCCAGTGGTAGGCTGTCTCCAGATATATAAATTGGTTCATGAACTCGTTTGGTAAAGCATAGTAAGCCAGTGGTGGCATAAGTTGCATCCATCTCATGACTTTTGTACTCCTATTTGTTTCGCAGAATTTAAATGAGCAGTGTTCCTTCTCTTTTCTTTATTTTGTGTGAACTGATGTTGAAATAGCCTTTATTTTCAGTGGAGTGCTTGTTTGTAACATTGTTATGTAGAAGAAAATTACTTCAAAGTGCGCAGGAGACTTTCTTTGGTGTCAGTGACAACTTTGTGATTTTTCAAAAATTAGAAACCTCATATTTATTTCTCTCTTCTTGTTATTACTCTATCATGTTTGATTTTTATTAGCTAGGGAAATTGATCATTTTGAAAGCTTTTGTGGATGTCACGTAGTGTTGCTATGGAAAGATTACTGTGAACTTGGAGAGAACATCTCTGTTCTACTAAACTCTTTACTCAGAAAGATCATACAATGTAATCTGCTAGACAAAGTTAATCTAATTATTTAACTTACAAGTTTAAGCCTTATAAATTATGTGATTTTGAACACAATTTTTCACTTGAGACAATGAGAGCATCAGACAGTAAGACATATTAATTCTTCACCCGATGCTCTTGTATGCCAATGGTATGATTATTTAGAACACGCTTTGAAAGTTGATTTTTAAAGATCTTAAAGAGTCTGCTTTAATAATTCATATTGATTCAGTACAGGATAAAAATGCCTGACATGTTAGATGATTAGCATTTACATTGTATATGTTTTAATGATTGCATGTTAATGCAATTTCCTTCATAAATAAGAGACAGGAGAAATTAAAGAATTCTTAAAAGGATCCAGTGAGGTTCAGCATTTAGTCTTGTGGATTTTAAGGCTAGAAAGGACCCTCATGAATCATCTAGTCTGACTTCTTGTGCATCTCATACCACAGAACCTCACCCCTCTGCTCCAGTGTTAGGCCCATAATCTTTGGCTAAGTTACCAGAATTCTCAGATCTTAATTTGAGAGACTTCAGGTTAAAGAGCAGCCACCATTTACTCTGGTTCAAACCACCAAGACGAGGAAGGCACAAAAAAAAACATGAACAAAAATACAGGGTCTCTACCAGTCTGACCTGAGAGGATGTTCTTTTCCAGCCCTACATAATGATGATCAATTAAACTGTGAGCATGCAGTGAGCATGTGGGTGAGATCTACCAGTCAGATACGTGGGAAAGAATTTTCTGTAGTAACTCAGAGCCCTCACCATTTAGTGTCCCTTCTCTGGCCACTAGAGATATTTGCTAATCACTAATGGGACATATGCCCACTATAGACATCTGTATCATACCATCCCATCCGTACATTTATGAAGCTCAATGTTGAAAGAAATAATAATAATTAAAAAAAAATGCTACTTCCCTTGGAAGACTTTTCCAGATCTTTACTCCTTTGAAATTTAGAAACCTTCATCTAATTTCTAGCCTAAACTTGTTGAGGGCCAGTTTATGTCCATTTTTTCTTGTGTCTACATTGGGTCTTATGTTAAACAACTCTGCTTACTTCCCGGTGCTAATTCCTCTGATCTATCTATAGACAGCAATCTCAAATTTCTCTGTGGCCTTAATTTTGTTAGGCTAAACAAGCCAAGCTCCTTAAGTCTTCAAAAGTGATATAAATACCAATATTTCTAATCTTAGAAATATTTTCATTTAAATTGCTTTGACTCTATCATGCTATTTTTTGGATAGGATATGAGAACTGGAAAATTAAAATAGCTAGAAACAACAGTGAAAGTGGCCTACTTCTCCTGACCTACTGTAGTCTATTGTCATATGTGGTTTTTGCATTTCCTCTGTTATGCTCATGGGACACACACAGCAAAGTTAGATAAAAACAAGATAGTTTTGCTGGGAGACTGCAATGTAACACTTAGAATTCAGAAGAATAATCAACTAAAACCCCCACATGGAGAGAAAGCAGGCTGTTCCTGAAGGCTGAGAAGGACAGCCCTTCTTACCCTATTCCAGGCTCCCTGCTGGAAGTGTTCACACAAATGAGAATCTTGCCTATGATTTCAGTGTGGAAATTCCATTAAAAGTAAATAAAGTCCTCCTGGATACATAACTAGAGAATGCCATGCAGTACATTGTGGGTGCCAACTAGAGGAGTTAATGAAAATTGAAGGGATGAGGAGGGAAACTAATGAATTCAAAATTAAGGCTGAAATTCCAGACCAAACTAATTATGTTGTGGCTAAATATTCCACAAGTCATTCATTATATTGAAAATGGTTGGATCTATCTACATTCACTAGGAAGTGTCCTGAACTTTCTCACAAATCTAAGCATGAGCCCAAACCTTTTATGAGGGTCACAACTTTTCAAAAGTCTCAAAAATCATGGGCCTCTGCATTTCCTGATTTTGGCCAGTTCTCCCAGGAGTTTTGAGAAGATAGGGAGCATGGGATTGAAGGATAAAAGAATCTTTGGTTTCTTCCTGGCCCTCATTCGGAAAAACATTCCTATTCAGCACAACACTTATTAAGTCCGTGGCTACTTTAAGAACATACTAAGGCAATATTGGAATTGAAGGAATTTAAGCACATGTTTAAAATATGTGGTTAAAAGGTATCCTGAATAGGGATGGTGATAAGCATATGCTTAAGTGTCAACTTGACTCTGGACCTGTGTTTGTGCATCATATTGCATTTGTAATTGACATTGCTAGAATGCTGGGAAGTCTGTGATAGAGCTGGTCAAGTAAATGAATAGCTTATTTACTAAAAAAAAAATAAAAAAAAAATGCAGCTTTGGTGCCCTGGAATCACTAATGAATTCGATGTTCTAGTATCTGCCAAGAAAAAAGATTTTTAGGACCTGCTCACCATGCATATGTGTGCATTTCCATTCATCTATCTGCTCCCCTTTAAAGCCTCTAGCCCAGTTGCTAGAACATTTCTTTGGGAATGTATGAGACCCTGTTTTAAATGCCCACTCTGAGTCAGGACTGAAATCCAGAACTTTTGTCTCCCAGGTGAACAGCCTAATGACAGATCCTTACACCATACTGGGATTGAGCGCTCTCACTCTCTTCTGTTGAAGCTGTTCTGCTTTTTAACTATACCTAACTAATCATTGGGCCAGAATGATTCACACAGCAAATAAGAGAGATTGAACTCTTCTACCCTGGTGATTGACTCTCACCTGGGAGATAGGAGACATTTGCATGATCAAAGCTTGGTTTTCCACATTCCAGGTGAGTGCCCTAACCCCTAAGTCAAAGGTTATAAAGGTTGGCAAATGAACACATGCATGCATGGGTTGCTAAGCCTGAAACAGACTTTACCAGTTCTCTAATTTTGAACACTTTCAGAACCGAACTGAATATTTTCCCTCTTTTTTTCAAATTGTGAGGTGAACCAAAAATAAAACAAAACACCCCACCCCAACAACAGTATTTGCCCAGCTCTGGTGTAAAATATGAAAGGGTTGTTACTTTGGGACTGTAGGAATTAATCCAGCTCTAACTGTTATTGGGATGATTAATCATTTTTGTTTTTGTTTTTCTTCCATTAGGTCTGAATGACTGTTCCTGGTTTGGTCTGTATTTCCTGTTCTGGACACTATTCAACATATGGACCCCTTCAGTATTTTGCTTCTAAGGCAAGATAACATGAATAACACGTGAGTAGGAGAAACAAACTGAATATATTGAGATGATGGAAGTTACACTGCCTTGGTGAGCAGCGGTAATTCCAGTATGTCACAGGATGCATGACCTGAATAATTTTCCCATTCACTTTTGCACTGAGATTTGGTGCCCGTTATGCCATGCAGGGTTCCTTTATGGATGCTCATAACATATTCTACAGGATTATTGTGGTATCATGTTTCCTGTAGCATCATGTATGTGCACAGATGTGAAGCATGTTATATGGCTCAGACCCTCAGAACTATCTTTGGCACAGAGGCTGGAGAGTTACATGACAAAGGTGATGTAAATTGGCATGCCTGCCTCAGGCAGCAAGAAGGGGACCCAAGAGGGAAAGAAAAAGGAGGGCAGACCCGGAGCACCCTTGGCCTGGAAAAAGATCTGGGGCTCAGGTGCCGGGACTCGGGGCTCGCGTGTTTTAAGCATGCCGTCACTGCAGCCGCAACTGTGGTGGACCCGGGGCTGTGGCACCAGGACTTGGGGCTTGAGCCCTGATGCAGACACTTTGATAGAGGGAGAAGCTGCTGGCTTGAGCCAGAGAAACACCATCTTAGAAGTACCTGCAAAATATTCAACCTACTCCACATTACCAGGAGCTCTTGTGGAAAATAATGTTTTTTAAAAGAATTCTTTTAATAATATTGTAGACTTTAATGGAGTTATCTCTTTGCCATAGAAGAACATTGAGAATTATTCCATCCTATAGTTATTAAATTAATTCTTCCATTCTCTATTATATCCTACAGTAATTTCTTTTAATTTCCCTAACAAATTCTAAAAATCTCTTCCATAAGGGCAAGACCTCAAGAACAGGTCTTCACAGTTAATGACCATGAAAGAAATTTTCAAATTTCTTGCTCTGAAATATTATTTGTATGCATATGGTTAAAATGTGGAATCTGAGCTTTTCCCCTTGCCTTTTTCCCCTTTGATCATTTTCAGTTTTGTGTTTTGAGTCACCTTTTAATCAGTGCATTTAAAACTACACCTGTAACTTTGAGTGTGTTCATTGGTGAATGCCAAGCCCATTGGAGTGCGCAAATGGAGTAGCTAGAACATGATTAGTGCAAGCAAACCTGGATTTTGCTTCAGCCAAATGAGCTCAGAACTACATGTGTAAATATGGGCTGCAGTCCTGCAAGTGCTGATGCACGCGACTAATGTTACACTATGCAGTTGTCCCCACACATCAATGGAGCTGTCATTTGTTCCTGTGTATTTTGTCTGGATGTGTTTTAAGGATGAGAGTCTAAAGGCCTGTAATGAGGTCTTGCAAAACTTGGTTCTTGTTCACACCCTCTCACTTACCTAGAGGTATTTTCTTTATTTTGAGAACAGTGTTACTGCCCACGTCTTTATCTCCTGCATTAATCTTTCCCTACATCAATGCTGAAGTAGAGCTAAAGTATTCCTTTGTCTTCAAAGTTACGCTAAGATTAGTCTTCCAGACTGATTTGCTACCTAGCTTTGTATCTTAATGATCATTTATGTTCTTATCATATTGTGTTTACTGCAGAAGAGTATATTTTAAATGAGCTGACAATGCACTGGGTGGAACAATTCAGGTCAAGTCAAGTCATAGGGCTGGAAGGGACCTCATGAGATCATCGAGTCCAACCCCCTGGGAATTGAACCCAGGACCTTCTGCATGTTAAGCAGAGGGAACATCTGCTTTTTTTTATCACTGTTAATGACCCAGAATATAAGGTTGAACTTTGCTATTGCAAATGTATTGATTGCACATGTGATACTGAAAATTGGTTTCCTTACCCATTGTCTCTAATCTAGATCCTTGAATTCAACTGTTATCAGTGACGTGGCCTGCTCTGACGTATTATGAGCAAGACGCGTAGGGTGTTACGTTGGAATGTCCATGGACTTCCATGGGAATTGGGGTGTTTTGCATCTAGGGTCAACCAAAACATTGCTAAATCTAAGAAACGGAGGAAATAACGTAAAAGGCATATTTCCTTGCTCCGTCGTCATGTGCTTGATGATTGTTTTTTAAGGAGGAGTTGCTCTAATTTGTTTGGTGAAGATAAAACCTAATTTTCTAAAAATATCTTCATTTACTTGTGTAGTTTTAACTGGGGAGACCGTCTCACTTGCTGAGTCTAATGTTTATTGGGTAGAAGACATATGATGGTTGATTCTAGTGTACATAGGGCAACCAACAATGTAGTTCTAGATAAAGCACAATCTCCTTCTGGCAAATAAACACTTGCAAAAGTACCAGATGCACTGAACTCTGGTATATGTTGAGGGGCATCACAGTGTGTGTGTGTGTGTGTGTGAGAGAGAGAGAGAGAGAGAGAGAGACTACATATATTGCTATATATCATATAGTGTGTGACATGAGCATATCTACATGTGAGTATATCTCTATATATGTGCCTAGCATTTATTGTCATTAACTCAGGGCTAGATTGTATGTTGAGGAATATCTCTGAACAAAGTGTGAAGCAAAAGCTTCACACGTCAATGAACCAATGGAGGCAATGTGCCTAAAGCAGTGGTTTCCAACCTTTTCCTTTATGCAGACCGCTACATCATCATGGAAAGCTGATGGGAGTCAAACTTATATAGCACGGGACATTAAAGACACAGCTATTTCTAATAATTTATTATGCTTACTCACAAGCATATTGCAGTCATCACAGTACCGTTACCTGCAGTAGGCCTATCAGTGGGAAAAAGATGTTACCTAATGAAAAGGCTGATGTTTCACAGATGTCAAAAGAATGTTATATTACACAAGAATGTTTGTGAAGCAAATTACATTAAAAACAAGAATGTAACATTGAATATGACACATAAGAGGTACAAAAAAGTAAAAACTTTTTTTTACTAGGCCAGTGGTGAAGCCTTGGAATGAGCTGCCAAGGGAGGTGGTGGAGTCTCCATCTTTGGAGGTGTTTAAGGCCCGGCTGGACAAAACCATGACCGGGATGGTTTAGTGGGAGTGGTCCTGCATCTGGCAGGGGGTTGGACTAGATGACCTATGAGGTCCCTTCCAACCCTATGTTCCTATGATTCTACGTGGGATTATATTATTATTAAATTGTTTTTTCTTCTCTTGTGGACCACCTGCAGTACCCTCTCAGTCCACCAGTGCTCCACAGACCACAGGTTAGAAACCATTGCCCTAAGGGATACCTCTCTGAATTACATTTCCTTCTGTGTATCCCATTTGCCATGAGGAGCAGTGGTTTTGGAGCTGGCCTGTACTTAGCAGCAAATGACAATACTCATCCATCTGAACTGGCTGTCATAGTGGAAAGATGGACCCAAATATCCATCCATTCCCTGCACCTCCTTGTATATTCCTTACCTCTCTGCTTTGGGTCTGTGCATATAGCTTTAAAGTCAATTTCTTGGTAGCCCTTGTAGTGAGTAAACAGGCATGGCTTCTTTGTGTAACAAAAGTTGCATTGTAGCCCTCATGAATAATATTTTTAGCTTCATTGTTTCCAAAATCCAGCTGACTGGAGACAAATTTGTTCAAATGTAGCTTTTTCTCATTGTTGTCCCAATTAAGTTGTATTTGTTTGACGAGTGTCTCACAACTACAGGATAGTTAGAGTCACAGGTACCCTGCAGAAGAGAACCAAAAGCCTCAATATTCACTCAGATCTTTAAATAAGTCACTTTAGCTGTGTTTGTGCTGCTCTGCATTTTGCTTTCTTCTGCATGGATATGGTAGGAATTTTCATGGCTTTGATTCCAGGACGAGCATGGAAACAATGGGATGAGTAATTCCTAGTTCTGCCAATTTAATGTGACCCTATGGAGGAAGTGAGAACAGTGGTAGTGGAGAAAACTTCATTGGGGCCAGAAAAAAATGATCAAACTTCTCTCCCATCTCCCCCACTCACTCACCTGACCACAAAAAGAGTGGCAGCTCATCCTATAAATAAAATTGTCTGAAAACTGCAAGCTTCATCCACCACAAGTCACAGCAAAAACAGCGATGCTGAGGCTACCCATGAAAACAGAATTTAGTAAATCTGGCTTGTGTACAGTGGCTCAGGCAGTTGAGCTGCAGAAGTCTCTCAACAGGTTTTTTTTTTTTCCCCCCGTTCCTAAAATAAATGGTGCATAAAGGAGCTGTAAAGTCTTTTGGTTTACAGGATTAGCTATGTGGTTACTGCTCTTTCTTTGTCTTTTAAATATTTGGTTCCTATTGACATAAATAGCTGTTTAATACTTTAGAGCTTCTGAGCAAGTGAAACCCAAATAGAGCCAAAGGTTCACATGAGAATATGTGCACTGCTCCTTTGCATCTATAACTAGAAACCATGCAGACACAGACAGGGGACTGTTCCACAGTGAACTGAAGTTGAGAAAAAAGCTGGTTTACTTGCTCTAACAAAGCTCTTTGTTCAGTACTAGAAGAAATGCATTTTTTCTATGGATCCCTGTCGTTCATACATAATGCTGCATTTTTTCTGCTATCTTGCATGCCTGCATGCACACACAATTTCACACTTTGTTTTTGCTGTTATTGTGTCCATTTAAAGCCATTTTGTTATGCATTGTGCTAGTGTCATAACATTCTGATTATATACAATGTATTTTATGAGGGATCAAATCAGTGCTTACCAGAGCACTGTCACTCAATAGAATAGCGTAGATCAATAATTGAAGTAGGAGGGAAATGAAAGACTTCAAATAGTTATCATATTTTTTCCATAATGCTCTGTGAACTTTAAGAAATCAAGTTAAATGGTTCAATCCACAAAAAGCTGAGTTATCTCTGAAATTTGCTGGCTATCCTACAATGATACCAAATTCTTCTGTTGCAACTTAATTTTGTTTCATCGTGGTGTAAGAACCAGAATCACCCCATTCTAGAGCAATGTAGCTGGTGGAAATGAAAACTGAAGTCACAGTCTTCTCCATTTGCTTCAAAATTATAAGATCAAGTGACCTGCACCCATGTGGGTTTGAAATACACCTTTAGGACTGCTCATTTCCAGTTGGCTGCAGCAATAAAGCACTCATTATGGGTGACATGGGGAATTCCTTGTGGTTTTAAAATACAATGAAAGAATATCCAGGAAACACAGTGTATGGTCTCTTGCTGTCATCAGGAAGAATGTCCTCCATTGATCATTTTTCATTGCTCAGGCTCAGTCAGGCTCTTTTTGATTGCGTGGCTTGTGCTTATTTATGTTCAGTGTGCAAAGTCAGGTTAGACTCAAACCAGATACTGCCTTATTTTACCAGATAAAACAATACTTTTGTTGCAGAAGTTACTCAGGCTCCTCAAGATGCTACTGAGAACTGAATCACTCTGCCAAACGTGAACATAACACACCAGATACTCAGTTGACAGTGAGCTTTTAAAAATGGCTAGATTTGATACATCTCCCGACAGGTGGACTAGGACAATAATCTAGTACAAAATATTTTGTAAATTCATGTTAGTTTCACCATTTTAGGGGCAGGGGTGCCTTTTGGTTAAACCAAAATGTTTCTTTTAACCTATACAATTTTTCCATCCGACCTTTTGGTTCACTAGAGAAAACTGAAAAATCAGATATTCAAAAAGGTCAATTACAGGCTAAAACAGATTTACTTTCTCCACTTCCTTCACAGATTTTACCTCTGTACTTGTTCAGGTACCTCTTCTCCCAGCTCCACATAACTAATTCACCTTCTTCTTTGAGTGATGTCCGCTCCCCCTATCTCTGCACCAGGCACAAACCCATCCCAGTCCTTTATTTCCCCACTGTCAGTGCTAGTTTTAAGTAATGTCTATGGAATGTTAGTTGGTGCTGGATTCTCTTCTGCTTTCGATAAGCAATCTTTTGGTGGTTTCATTTCACTCCGCAAAACTAAGAAACTTTCTTCACACATTAAGTTTTTGTGCAATGTAGCGGCCAGCAGCTACCTCCTTGAAAATTATCCCTCCCCAATTTAAGTTTATTCAGTGCTCCTGTCACAAGAGTAAGTTGTTACTTGTGTTTTTCATTAAAAAAAAGTGAATGGAAGCAAGTATTCATTATGGCACACTTATGTAAGCTGATCTTGGGAAATCCATATTAATAAAAGTGACATAAAGCAGTACCTTGCCATGTACTGGAAGGCATGTTATAGAATTCAAGGTAGGATCAAAGTAACTGAGCTATAAGATGACCTACTAGTAATAACTAAAACTGAAAAAAAATCTGATTCATAAGTTTAATAACCTGCCCCATATTACAGTTGTGTTTTATCTCTAGTTTCCCAATTGGTTGCTCAATAGAGATTACTCCATTACATTTGACTGACACATTATTGCATGTTTATTGACATTTACTTAATTTTTGCAACATTCAAGGTGCATAAATTAAACAGAGATGTAACATAGTAATGTTTCCGGATGGAAGTGGACCATAAAGATGGAAGGCAAGTGTAATGCTCAATTTACAATAGTAGGAAATGAAAGATTATGTGCAATCCATATTGCCTGTTCAGTCACTTACTAAAACATGTTTTCAGAATACATCAAGGACTCATGAACCCTATACATAACATAAAAAAATTAACAAGTTCCAGAGGGATAGCCATGTTAGTCAAGTTCAGCAAAACAAGCCAGGAATCCTGTGGCACTTTTAACGATTAAGAAATTTATTTGTCACATGACTTTTCATGGGAGAAAATCCCACTTTATCAAGATGGAGAAGACAGTAAAATAAAATAAAATAAGTTAATGAATGACAAAGGTGTGGAATACCCTACTACAATTAAGATGATTTTAGATAGAGCTAAAACATGAATTTTAAACTGTTAAATGCAGTCTGATATTTCCTTTCTACCCTTCAAAAAATCATGGCCTGGTAAACTGTTGTTAATTTAAGTTTGTGTGAAATTAAAGCAATTTAGTTGTACTTTTGTAATGAATAATATGTCAATACTTATTTCAGCACAAGACTATTTTTTTTCCAGTTTAGATTAAACCCCTTCCAGTGGTGTCATGAACTAAGGTGAAAAAAGGTACTCAAGCCACAATAGGAATTTCCACACAGGAGATTACACTGGTATAACTACACCTGTATAAACATAACAGTAAATCTTTCCCATGTAGACAAGTCTTAACTTTCATTAAGCAAAAGTGGGTAAATCCATGCTGGTCCTTAGTGCTGTGCTTATGATGCTATGTGGTCTATTAAAAGAACAGCATTTAGAATTCCACCTGCCAGATGCTGAAAGCCCTCTACTTCTTTTTTCCCATCAATGGAAATATAGATGCTGTCTTCTTGTAGGAGATCCAGTCCTCAGTAGTTAAAAAGGCCGACTTTTGGTTTCTCTTCCTGGATCTGCTGCTAATTTTCTGTGTGATCTTATTGAGTCACTTTCTTGTGCCCCCCCAACAGTAAAATTGGAATAATAATTTATGAAGTGTTTAGGAGCTTATTTAGGGTTTGTATAGGTGGGAACACTGCACTGTAAGCTGAGGTATAAATCTAAGCACTCCAGTCTGCCGCACATGAAATCCTAGTGTGCATCCTGGTACCACAGGGTATGTCTACACTGATAAATTAGTCCAGATTAAGGAGGCTTAATCCGGACTAATGTAGCCCCTGGCCTCACTAGGCTGTCTCTAGTTTGAACTAAGGAACGCTTACTTCAAACTAGTCTGTACACCTGGTTACTCTGGACTTCAGCACTTAGTTCAAACTAGGCATGATGTGGACCAGGACAAACAGTTAGTTCAGACTTAAGAAGTCCAAACTAATCTGGTTAGTTTGAACTAACCATGTTTTCTAGTTTGAACTAAGTGTTAGTTCAAACTATAACCCACAATTAGTTCGAGTTTAGAAGCTCGAGGTTAGTTTGACTTAACATCGGGTTAGTTTGAACTGAGCTCGCGCATCTAAGTTTGAACTAACAAGTCTGAACTAAGTTTGGCTGATGTAGACATAGCCACTGAGTCAAGGTTTTTAACAGCAATAGGTCAAGGGGTAATACCGAACTGTTAGTATATGTTAGCTGGGTTGACATAGTCAATAAACATGTGGCAAGCTACGGTTCTAATGATTCATATCCCAGTTTGCTGTATATTAATTCTGTGAATAGATATGCCCTTAGTTAATGTTTGTAAAGGCACTTTAGCATAAGATCTGGACAGAAAATGAATTGAACACATTTTTTTCCAGTGTAAAATGACTTTTTTTATTTGGACAAAGTGAACGTGTTTGATTTTATTAACACCTCTACCACAATCCATTAATAAAAAGGGATTCTTCTGTAATATTACTACTTGTGTTACAGTAGAGGGCACAACTGAGGTTGAAAAGCCTTTGTGCTAGGTTCTGTAAAAACACTAGCAAGAGGCAGTTCCTCCCCCAAGTAGCCTATGGTCTAAATTGACAGAAGGTGAAAAGGAAAACAAGGTGATGATGTGAGTTGTATAAGGTAACACAAGGAGTCAGTGGTTGATAGAATCATAGACTATTAGGGTTGGAAGGGATCTGAAGAGTTCATCTAGTCTTATCACTGCTCAAAGCAGGACCCACCCCAGCTAAATCATACCAGCCAAGGCTTTGTCAAGGTAGGTCTCAAAAACCTCTAAGGATGGATATTCTACCATTTCCCTAGGTAACCCATTCCAGTGTTTCCCCACCCTCCAAATGAAACAGATTTTCCTAAAATCTACCCCCCACTGCAACTCAAGAGCATTTGCTCCTTGTTCTGTTGTCCATCACCACTGAGGACAGCCTTGTTCCATCCTTCACAGAGCCCACCTTCTGTTAGTCGAAGGTCACTATCAAATCTCCCCTCGCTCTTCTCTTTGGCAAACTAAATAAGCCCAATTCCCTCAGCTTTTCCTCATAAACCTTGTGTCCCAGTCCCCTAATAATTTCAGCTGCTGTCTGCTGGACTCTCTCTAACTTGCCCACAGATCTGGGAATAAAACCTCAGGCCACTCTACCATTCACTAGTTCATGCTGCCTTCAAAGCAAATACAGTCCATTCTAAGGTTGTTTTGAACCAGTTTCTAGAATTCTGCACTAGGGGTATAATTCTTCATTATGCTATCATCAATATAATTTAAACTTATATTAAAATTACAATTCCCTATGAAATTCTAAAGAATATTGCCCAGGTGATAAGGAAGGCTCTACTTCTCTTGAAGTATTGTGGTGATAATGTATTATTACTTGTGTTCTTCCTGCATGAGACTCAGTGTGACTTGCTGTACAAGAAAAACATGGCCACAGCTCAATGTTTGCCCTCCTATGCCCCACTCTATGCTTTATCATCCTCAAAATTCTTTCTTCTTCAGATAATCTCATGATGTTGTCCTTGGTGAAAGAATAAATTCATCAGCAGATGATCTCACCATACATAATCTGGTTAGCTCATGGTCTATGTGTTTTACTTTTTTTTTCCTCGATAACCTTATCATCCTAACCCTTGGGATGTTAAATCTCTACGGAGGTGACCTGAGAGCTGTTTTAATGTTTCTGAATTTAATGGGGAGTTAACATTTAATCCCTAACTCCCTAGAACCTGCCAATTAATTGCCCAGGATGGAGCTGATTTTACTGTCCCTGGCTAGACCTTGTTTTTTTAGGCTACTCTCCTGTGGGTTTTGGCATCCCTGAGGGCACTACTAGAGTTAAACAGCATGATGAATCCCTAATTTACGTTCAGTTCAATCCTGAACATCGAATGTATTTTTTTAACAGCCATTCATGTGCCTAGACACTTTCATCTTCGCTCATGCTGAGATAGAAAGGAATCTCATGATTGATTATAAACAAAATGATAGCAAGGTGTTGAACTTGCTGACCTTCTGAGGTCCCTTCCAACTCTAATCTTCTGTGGTTCTGTGATAAAATGGTAGAAAAAAATTAAAGGATATAGCACTAAAAGAAAAATATGCACACAGAGAGGCATTTTGCTAGCCTTTTGATCTGTGGTTCTCAACCTATTTACCATTGTAGGCCACATATGGAGCTATCTATGTGTTATGTGGGCTGCATCCATACAGTATATATAAAGTCATGCAGGCTGTGTGAGGCTATCACATGATGTGTAGCTGTGTGCTGAGTGGGCACAAGCAGGCTGCTTTCGAAGCATCTGATGAAGTGGGATTTTCTCCCATGAAAGCTCATGTGACAAATAAATTAGTTAGTCTTTAAGTGCCACAGGACTCCTTGCTTGTTTCGCTGGTTAATAAGATGAACGTAGGCACAGATGAACACTGAAATTTTTTGTGGTCTCATTGTTTTTGTTTTTTGACTATCCATTGTCTGTGTTCATGAAACTGTTCTTAGATCCTTTGAGCTCCACAAACATTCATCTGACTATTCGTGTGTCATTCATGATTCGTCACTGGTTGTTAGAAAGATCCAGCTGTTCAATCATTGATTATTGGTAAGCTTTAGTCATCCAGTCAGTGCTGGAAACAAGGCCATGAGAGGCAGGTGAGCCATCCTGCATAATTGGGATAGTGAGTGGCCAAAGTTCACTAATGACCTCTCATCTGAAATTAGTCCATCCAAGCTACTTAATGGCTACTAATGAATAAATGCATTTTTGGGAATCATTACCAGCCTGTGACCAATTCACAATCACAAAAGGGGCAACATTTGGAATGGATGTTAATAGTAACTAGCAGTTCAACCAACCCTCAGTAGAGGATTCTCCTTTAAATTACAGTATTGCTTAAACAAAAACAAAGACTATTCCTTTACCTATTTTCTGTTACAGTGTCATGGTCTAATCAGTACTTGGTTTTATCTGTCTACCTGCAATTAGACTCAGATCTTTAACTTAACTTCACTTCATAACTATGCAGTCTTGCCACTTCCTGTTTCTCTTCTTTTGTTTTCTTGCTGTGCCTTTTGTTATTTGTGTTGCAATAGCACCTAGGGGCCCCAGTCTTAGCCCAGAACCTTATTATTCCCAACAAGGGTATGTCCACACACTGTTTAAATCAAAACAACGCTGGTCATTTTGATTTAAAAAATGGTAGGTCCACACGACATTCCCTTTTTCGAAATAAGGATTTCCCTCATTTTAATATAAGGAAAGCCATACTGATATAGTAAAACCTAGTATTATATCGATATGATGGTTAAATCGAAATTGTTATTTTGAAATAACAGTGTGGACATGTTATTTCTATTTAACTGTTGAATCGATTTAACACTTTTTTTCCCCTTCTTCCCAGGTGCTTCCCTTCTTCTATATATTGGGTGGAGACATGGCCCTTCTAGGGGGCCATATTGCCACACCTCCCATGGTGCCTCTCTCCTACATTGAAATAGCAAGTCCTGTCCATGGACATGCTATTTCAATTTGAGTTTCTAGTGGGGGCCTGTTAAATCAATTTAACCTAAATTGATTGATTGATTTTTATATTGATTTTATTAAATCAATATAAGTTAAATTGATTTAATTGTGAAAGTGTGGACATAGCCTAATTGTTTTCTCAGTCCACATCCCTACTCTTTCCCTAGTCTCCTTCTCCAGTTGTCTTCGTGTCTTCTATCAGATGCCAATAACCTTTTCATTCCTCCTTTAAATTTCTCCTTAAAAACCTAGTCCAGAAAATCCCTTCTTCTGTCTTCTCCTAAGTGGAAAATTCAATCCTCTTCAGAGGAAAAACTCCAAGGCCTAGTACCACTTAGTTATCATATGAGCTTTATTTTGAGGATGTAAGTAGTGTACATTCCCTCTGATCAAGAATAAATGTAACCTCTGAGCAGTAACTCCTAAGTATTTTGAAATAGTTTTCAAAGAGGCAGCCATCTGGATCCGATATGAAAGAGTTACCTGGAAGGTAGCTATATTATCAACCATCCAGTTCATCAATGCAAAGTAACGAATGAAGATCTGTGCAAGCTTTCACAGTTTGAGAAAGGCATGATTTTTTTTTCAGGGGTGTGGTGATCTGTTAATTAACCATATTAATTACTGTTGAAATAAGGGAAACCAAACAGGTTAGGATTTCATCTGAAATATGGAGGTGCTCCATAATTGTATTTTCTGACCATTATGGCAATCTGATGCAGTCCTGGGGATTGTTTATCCAGTGAAAGGCAGCAGTGCAATATGTTTTCAGGAACAAACCCAACAGAGATTAAAGGAGTAATTAATGACCAAAACTGTATGCTATGTGCTACAAAAACCTTTTAACTGTGTTGGCTATTGTGGACATTTATATTACAGATAGAATGAAACTCCATATTGGCTTTGTGAGGCACTTTGTTTTCAGATATATTAGAGTTGGGAGTTTTTGTTGAATATGTGACTCTGGTGGAACAAACTTCAGTATCTCAGATGGTCCAGCTGTTAGCCTTTCTACCTTAGTTTCTCCATTCTGAAACAGTGCTTATAATTGCTCTTCAGCCTCACAGGAGAGCTGTGACAATTTATAAAGTGCTTTGAAAATGAAATTGCTGCCTGTGGGAATATCGACAGTGTATAAAGTTCATCAGGTGCATCTTTGATTGGAGTTGTTGATCAGAGTCTTCCTTGGTAAATACTCCAGAGGAGGGTGTGTCTTTTAACATAGTAGTACAACATCTAGTCCGATGAACCCTTATACTGTCCAAGAGTCTTTGGGTGCTACCATAATACTACTACTACTAATGCAGTAGAAATTTTAGATCTAAAATCTTGTATTGATATTAAAAATTATCAGGTAAAGCATTTCTATCCATGTTAGCTTATTTGAAAGCACATTTTTTGCACAGAGCTACATTTGATATTGGCCCTTTAAATAGGGGAAAGATAATTTCTCTACTTCAGGAGTCACTGGGTGAAATTTTCCAGCCAGTGTTATGTAGGAAGGTCAGCCTACATGACCATAGTGTTCCCTTCTGGCTAACAAGTTTGTATGACTGACCATTTCAGATGTGCTTGTTTCTTGTGCCTAAACAAGAAAACCCTGACAATGGCTAACCATATCCGTGTTCATACTCATATCCATAGACTATCCCAGTAAAACTAAAAAGGAAGCTAAGGTCTGAAATGAGAGTTGTTTTAACTGGAAATAGAATGGAAGCTTTTTAAGCCTGAAACTGTGTTTCCCATTAGTTACCAGTAATGTATTATGAAAGCTTATTGCACTATATGCAGTTAATGCTCACTAATAATGAATCCATTAGGATTAATAGGCTAAATAGTCTAGAACAGGAGTCCTTTGTCTGGTAGTTGCAATCGGGTCTGGAGGTTGCTGTCATTCTGCCTTCTCCTATTGGTAAATACGAGCATGGTGGGAGCATTCATGACTACATCTCATTTAGATGGGAGGAGGTCGATAATCAGGAGCGAAGAAATAAACTGCTAGAAAAGATTGATAACTGGGAGTCTAGAACTGATGGGCTGTTGAGAATATTCGCTCTTATCATTTTCTTCCTTCTCTTTATAGATAGAAAGAAAAATGAAATAGCCAGAGAAGTCAGGTCATTTGCACAGTGTTTGGAGGAGAGAGAAAGTTAATCCCATCTTGTGGCTTCTCTTCTTTGCTCATTTGACAATGATGTGTGTCACTTTAGAAGGTTAGTATTTTGAGGGACTGTTATGAAAGGGGGGAAAAATCCAGCAGACAAAGGAGGAATGAATGGATTGGGGAAGCAGTGGAAATAACTGATCAATTTCAAAGATCACTAAGAAGGTCGGATATTCATTTTCATGTCAGACCACTGGAACATTGTGGAAAGCCCAGAACATGGAAGGGCTAGATAGCCTCTGGCAAGCACTTCAGCATGACCTTTTTGTTCTCCTGGATTCTGTGTAGAAAACTTGCCTTTACAACTGTTTCTTTTGGCTCAAGGCTCTCCAGTTCTGAATCTTCTTTACAGGGGGAAAAAATGTGTCCCTAAAGGCCTAGTTCCATGGTTTGAAAGCCAATTTTTTAGCTGTACATATAACTTTCAAGATCAGATGCCCTGGAGCAAAGTATAGTTCAGAAAGTTTGTTTTCACTCCACAGGAAATGTTTGGAGCATCCATTAAATTGTGTGCAGCCTGTAGTAGGGAGTGACTGACAGAGCAAACACTAAAACCTAAAATAGGAAGGGAAGAATGTCTTTTTTGGAGGACGGTAGATGTCAGACAGCTCCATCATAGGTGGGCCCAATTTCAGCTCTGTAGCCCCATCATTTTACCCCTCAGAAAAGCCTCAAATGACAGATCCTTTCAGGAAATATTAAGCCTGATTCAGCTCTCACTTGCACCTGTTTTAGATCTGGCATAGGTAATGGTATCAGTGCTGTTGCTTCTGATTTACATGATGGTAAGTGGAATTTGAATCAAACCTACTAGTAGTAATTCTGGCAAAAACAAATTCAAGTAACGATATACTAAGCGGTATTCACATAAAAATCTTTCCTCTTTCTTTGTTGGATCATTTGTCTTACATTATATCCTGAGTTATGACAAGGGAAGTAGGTTCTTTCCTCTCCTCACCCCTAAAGATAAATAATATAGCAGATGTATCCCCATATAGCCATACATGGATAGCAAACGTTTCCCCTGCTGAACTGAAGGATGGAAACAATGCCAGATGACAGTTGAGCAGACAGAAAATTGCTTTGAATGTGAGGAGAATATTAAATTCTGAACTTAGTTCAACCTTCAATAGCATGTCAGTCTTTGTGAACAGTTACATAACAGTGCTTTGTGTTGTACTAGATAAAAATATCATGAGATAATTTTCACAAACATGTAGTACGATATATCATACACAGCTCCAAGAGAGTTATATGTGGACTGAATTTGGCCCCTTATAATTGTGCGGTATCTGGATGCTGGAGCATTCTTCTGTG
Organism: Podocnemis expansa; assembly: GCA_007922195.1. NCBI lineage: Eukaryota > Metazoa > Chordata > Testudines > Podocnemididae > Podocnemis > Podocnemis expansa. The sequence continues at coordinate 15,243,005 of ML682015.1, read as the reverse complement.
GTAATCTACTTAGATACAATTTGACAATTGATAGGAACAGAAGATACAAGGCAGCTATCTCTTCTTCTGGGTGACTCTTGTAATCATTTATGTAGTGCCATTACTCTTTGTATTGCGGTAGTGACTACAGACCAGGACCCCACTGTGCAAAACTTTACAATCTCTTCATCCAAATATAGACAAAAGGGAGAGCAAAAGGAAACAATGAGGCTGGTTCACCTTGCAAAGCAATGCTCATGGAAAACTGGATCCCACCTCACCAATTTGGAGTGTTTTTATAGGGTATCATAGCAGAGGAGGGTTTTCAGGAGGGGTATGAAAGAAGGCAATGAGGTGACTTTGTGTATATATTGGGAAGAGCTCCTTGGATGTATGAAAAGAAGCATGAAATGCTTGTGGAAAGAAATTAAAAATGGGCAGTCATCCATGGCATCATTTGTGGGATGATTGTAGGAATCAATGTGTCAGTCCTGCAGAGGAGATGGTGGGGGAAGAGAGGCTGGGAAGGGCCTTAAAAGAGAAGATAAATAGTTTTTGTTTCATGGTTTGGAGAAGAGGGAGTCAGTGGTGGGAGCAGAGGTGATCGGATTGAAGAAACAAGCCAGGTAAATAGTTACAGAAGTATTTTGACTGGCAAAGAGTGCGAGAAGACAGTGCAGAAGCTGAAACGCAAAGTGAGAGTGAATTTATGGTGGGTCACACATAGGTACATGGATCTCCATGGTGGAACACCAATGCCATAATGGGTCTTTCTCTCTCTGAAAACATTTGTGAATTTAAATATTACAAACCCAGGGTGGGGTATGCCCATTGGAACATAGAACCTCTCATCCATTGGAAGATTTTAAGTAGTTCCTTGAATGAGGAATAGAGGAAGGTTGGTGCATGTTAACTGGGTGGATTTATGTAGTGCAAGGGATGAGATGGGAAAAAAGGCACAGAGCTCCACAAAAGAGAAAAGCAAGAAGGCACTAAGCTTGAATCAAAAATGAAATTGAATAGAACCTAGGCTGACATATGGCAGAGCTGCCAGTATGAACAGTGTTCAGTGTCCAGTGAACAAAGTGGGTGCTAATACAGAGATTAAAGGAAGGATGGACATGAGTAAATGAAAACACAACTGAGAAAGTTTTCAAGGATGTTTGCCAGGAGTGGGTGAAATTCACCCATAAGCAGGAGAACAGCAATGGGACTTTGTATTTCCCAAAGTGACAGGATTAGGATAAACCTAAATCTTCAATCTTGGGAGTCTTACAATTGATTTGAATAGGAAGAGGATTAGGTCAGCACTGATTCTGTTTGGGGGAAAAACACATGGTTTTATAGCAAATATATTTCTTTACCTATGTTGCAGACATCTTAAAATATCCAAAGACATTTAAAAGTTGAATCTATCTTTTATAATTTATGCTGCTTGATTACTTTTGGCATTTCATTCAGCCAGGACAGTGGGGAAAAAAAAGCTAGTCAATTTCATGTTTGTTCTTATTGATTGCTATTATTTATTCATTAGTTCATTTATTTGTGTAGTGCCAGCAAGTGCATGGCATTTTGCAGACAAATAAAAAAGCACTGACAATCATCATGCAAATGCAGAAAGTGAGCCGAGATTCAACAGCAATGACCTGACTGAGAACATGTCTTCAGCATAGCAGTACATTCAATGAGAGTTTTGACTTTGTTAATTCTTTCCTTGACACTTCTCTGAGTGGAGAATGAGGGCTTGGCAGTGCTGATCAAAGTCCATGGGACCTCTGGGGACAAACTAAGAACCATTTGGAAGACCCGTGTGATAAGAAGGTTAGAAACAAGAGCAGGATTCACCAGATCATCTCTTTGCAGTTAAATGATATGATTAATAAAACATGATACCATGGCGAACAATTGTAGACCAGCCAGGAACCATTCAAGTTGCATAATATTTAGATAATGGTAACACCCAAAGGCTTTCGCTAACCTCAGCTTCAGTACTGCCAGACACTGTGCACTGCTCACTTAGGGTCTCCAGTGCTTGTTGTATGAATATACTCGATATTAATGGTACCACTGTCATTAGCAGTGATGTCTCCTGCCTCATGCTGACTGACAAACAAGCCAGGCCAGCTACGTGCTCACTCTGGTCTTTGTCAGCTTTTGACTCTAGGATCCTGAGGCTTCTTTGCATCTCAGTTGTGATTATAATCTTCCAACTCTCCATCCCCTGAACGTCACTGGGGCTATTGCTAAGTAGCTATGGATACGAGGGTTGTTGTGTCCTATGATCATCAGATGCCTGTGTTCCAGCATCAAATGGACACCAATGATTTAGTCTTGTCAGTGATCCCCTGGAATCCATGGGACACCCCTTGGTTGTGTATTTTGTGCTTCCTGGCTCATCCTTCCCTTCCGTACTGTAATATTTTAAAGTGCACCATGGTGTTTTATGACATGTCACTGTTTCCTTTGGTATCTAACCAGAAGTGTTGCAAGAGAACACCCACAAATGAGTTGATATCTTTCAGTAGCCTGCCCCTTGGAGTTGGCCTTCCTATCCATGATGTGTTCTTTGAACCAATTAAGGCCCTTTGGACTCTGGAGCACATTAGCTTTGGTATTGCCAACAGTTAAGCACACAGGAAAGTATTATTTTGCTCCCATGCAGGGAGTTGAGAGGTTTTATGCCCAGTCACCCCCAAATTTCATTTTCTCTAACTGGTGAGATAAAGAGAAAACAGAAAAGGAGGTTTAAATCTTTCCCCAAAGATACAGACTCCAAACAACTGGATCTCGTAGGATGGGAGATTTATACCTCCTCGTTCTCATCAGTGTAGATTGCTAACCAGTAAGCTTTGATGTCAAAGTAAAATTTTGTTAACTGGACAGCTATGTCAAAATTCACAGATCAACTGCCTAAGACCTCATGAGAGGAATTTTGGGCATTTGTCACTGCAGGCTGTTTGGTGGCTAAGATGTCTTTGCAATCTGTGGTAGGCATTGTGGACATCATGGCCACAGTGATGGAGTCCACAGTCACCATGAAGAGGACTTCCTGGCTGCAGAATCTGGGAATTAATGCCAGCATCCAGGAAGTCACTGGGGATTTGTACTTTAACAGCCAAACACAGCTTTTGGACAAAACTGAGGGGAAACTGCACTCTTTCAAGGTTTCCAGACTACTTTGCAGTCCTTGGGGTGAACATTCTCTTGAATCTTATATTGGTGCTTCTGCACCACTAGAAACAGCAGCGGCATTACTGACCACAGAATACATTTGGCCAGCCTTTCCCTCCTCTGAGACTTCTGTTCCTCAGGAACAGGGATAGATTCCACAAAAGACAATAGTTGGCCTCAGAGTTTGGCAGGTCCACAAGCCCTCTCCTAGTGCCCTCGAAGCACCCATTTTGATTCCTTGGTCCAGAGAAGTTCCAGTCATTGCTTCTCTCTCCTCAACCCTCCCTTTGGAAGGGTGGCCCAGTTTTAAAATGCTTGGGGCTCGATCACCACCAGCTGATGGGTCATAAGCATCATCAGATTGTTATGCCATACAGTTCCTTTATACATGGCTTCCCCATCCCCCTGCAGGTACCCCTCTCATGAGATACTCGTTCTCAGTCAGGTCCATTCTCTACTGGCTTTGTAAGTGGTAGGCAAGGTTCCACCAGAACACCAAGGTTACAGCTTCTACTAGTTCTTTCTGGTAGCCAAACCCAAGAAAAGAGTAAGACCCATCCTCAATCTTTCTCGCCCCAGCAAATACACCAGTTATACAAGGTTCCAAATGGCCACTCTATAAACTATTCTTGCTGTATTGTCTCACAATTGTCTTGCTGCTCTGGAATTTCATGACGCTTATCTTCATGTGGCAGTTTTGCCAGGACATAGGAAGTTCCTTTGATTCATTGTGGCAGAATGCCACTTACAGTACACAGACGTTCATTCAGCCTCTCTTCTGCCACCTGGGCTTATGTTAAACACATGTTCATTGTCATGCCATCTCTTAGGAAGATGGGAATTCATATTTTCTTGTATCTGGAGTTCTGGTTGCTAAGGGGCAGACACAGAGAGGATGTTCCTGGTCATGTCAGCACCACATTGTGTTTGCTTAATTGTCTGGGTCTTATCCTAAATACCAGGATGTCAACATTGGTGGTTCTCAGAAAATAGAGTTAATTGGGGCTTTGTCATATTCCATGATGTCAAAGATATTTCTGACAACTGACCATTTTCAGACAGTTTGCCTCCTTTGCCTTAAACTGCATACTCAGTCTTCTGCATGGACGTGACTGAGGCTCTTGGGTCACAAGTTTGCTTACATACAGGTGGTCCAATTTGCAAGGCTGCACTTTCACCCCTTTTGAATATGGCTTAAGACTGGTTTATTGTCCTACTCTTCACTTTCCTTATTTTTGTGCTCATTTCCATACCTTTTCCAATTTCAGTGTCATTTTTTGAGATGGATAACCTGATCGTCAAGATGTGAGCATACTATGGATTTATAAAAGGGCAATATATTTTCTATCTTATTGTCTCTCCCTTTCCTAAAGCCTCCTAACATGATGTTACCTTTTCGAAGCTACTGCACATCAAGTTCATGTTTACAAGGAACAATGCACAATGACTCCAAGACCTTTCTTCAATGGTGACAGCTAATTTAGATCCCATCATTTTATATGTATATTTGGGATTATGATTTCCAGTGTGTATTACTTTGCATTTATCAACACTGAATTTCATTTCTTGTTTTGCCCAGTCACCTATTTTTTGAGAACTCCTTGCTGCTGTCTTTGTACTTATGTATCTTGAGTAATTTTGTATCATCTGCAAATTTTGCCACCTGATTTATTTGCTTGTTAGATAGCCTCAGAATCCTGCTTCCTTGATGGTATGGGTTGTGAGTCACTGAGGAGTAGACTGCATGTGCCTTGGACAACACAGGTTCATATATTTGAAGAGGAAATGGTTACTTACTATAACTGTGGTTCTTTGAGATGTGACGCAGATGTGTGTTCCCCAACCCATCCTCCATACTCTTCTCTCTGGAGTCTCATTTCCAAGTATTCAGTGTAAGGGAACTACAGGAGGGTTGGGGTGGTGATGCCCCGTGTAGCCAGATGATGGGCTACAGCTGTGAAGTACAAGTGCTACTTCACTACAGATACTTTAAGGCAAATTTCTCCAGCTTCAGCGCACTAGGGATGCACATATCCATGATCCATCTACATCACATCTCAAAGAAGCACACTTTCAGTAGTTGTTTCTTTCATATTATCTGTAAACTTTCCCAACTCACAATTTACCCCTCTTTCCAAGTCACTTATGAATATGTTGAACAGCACTATTTACCTTTCTCCACTGTGAAAACTGACTATTTATTTCTATCTTTTGTTTCCTGTCTTTTAGGAAGTTAGTAATCCATAAATGAGCATTTCCTCTTATCCCATGGTGGTTTAGTTTCCTTTGGTGAGGGAACTTTTTGAGGGCTCTCTGAAAGTTCAAGTTCATTAAATTTGCTAGTTCACATGTTTGTTGGCACCCTAAAAGAATTCTAATAGATTGGTGAGGCATGATTTCCCAAATCAAAATCTGTGTTTACTGTTCCCTGACATATTGTGTTCATCTCTGTCTCTGATAATTCTAACAAATGTATTTATCACATTAGCTTTCCTGGGGAAAAATCCCACTTTATGAGATGCTGTGAAGATGGGGGAACTTAGATTTTCTCCCATGGAAGCTCATGTGGTAAATAAATTTGTTAGTCTTCGAGTGCCAGAGGACTCCTTGCTGCTTTTGCTGAACTAGACTGACATGGCTACCGCTTTGGAAATTTTGAATCTGATAATTCTGTTCTTTGCTGTAATTTCAGCCAATTTGCCTGCTGCTGAAGGTAGACTTTCCAGCTTCTAATTTTTAGGAATCAACCTCAGACTAGCTGTCCTCCAGTCATCTGGTACAGAGGCTGATTTAAGTCTCAATTCCTACAGAATTCTTTGATAGATACCATCTGATCCTGGTGACTTATTACTTTTTAATTCATCATTTTGTTCAAAAGTGTCCTCTAGTGATAGCTCAGTCCAGGAAAGTTCCTCAGATTTGATACCTAAAAAGGATGGCTTAGATAGTGAAATCTCCCTCACATCTTCTGCAGTGAAACCTAATTTGCTTGGGCAGCCAATACCACCACACACTCTGTATGGCCCAGATCTTTGAAAACAAGTAGTGATTTTGGTTGCTTTTAAAGGGGCTTGATTTAAAATAAATCAAATAGAAGTAGTTGTATTAGTCTTCAGTTCTGTAAGGAGTTGTTTTTAGAAAACTTTAACTTGGCGCCAGATGCACCTTCAGAATGCGTCTTTCTCTGTATTGTCAACTTTCCCAATTTCATTGCAAATCTCTTGATATTTGGCATTCTACTTCAATCTCTAGACCTTGAAGTTATATGAATATGCCACAATCTGAGCCTTCTTTTTTTTTGTAAAGGACATTTGTGACTCTCATTGTTGCTAAAAAAAGTGCACCCTATAGGTTCTATAGGCAAATAAAGCTCCAGATGTATTATTTTTAGAATCCTCTGATTGCAAGCCATTCTCATAAGTTTTCAAAGCCTGACTTATGATTTTTAAATGTTTGATATTAATAGTCCTGTTTTCAACTTTGTGTTAATGTCTACCATATTTCATGGAAGACTGCAAAAGCCAACAGTTCTTTTCTTTAATAATAAAATAGCATCATGCACCCCATGCAACATCCTGAATGCAGCTACAAGAACAAATCCTACAACGGGATCTATCTGCATGGACTCCTACAGTTGTACAAAGTCCCTCAAATTTAGAAGTTCACATCTGTCACTAGATAGCTATAGGACCGTACCTCATCATGATCAGTGTTTTGGTTTCAGTTACATTGTTATTTTTGTCTTGTTTTTAATTGTATGGAAGCATGCTTGGCCACAGACTTCCTGTTTGACCCAAGGCCTATCTCTATGCCCTTTTCCTAGGTTCTCTTGCTTTGGTTACCTATCTAAAAGTTAGGGACACTAGCACTTCTTTATCATGAAGGGGTATTGTGAGGGAAATGCATTAAAGATTGGTTATTACAGAAATGGTACCTTAAATACCTCAGATATCTAGAAGGACAAAGATTGACGGGGTGAAAATTAGTTCCTCTTCAGTCTTGACGAATGAGACTTTTATGTCCAACTGCCAAATTGTCATGCAAACCTTTTCTTTAGAACAAATATGCTACAGGATACGACTAAATTAAAATTCAGCGTTTCCTACTCAATACATGGTACCAAGCAAACAAACAAAAAGGAAATCTATTAATAGTAAATCAAAGCTGTCCAAACCCAGTAGGTACAACTAACATTAGAAGTTTTTAATTATTTTTTCTTATCACCCCCCCCCCCCAAATAGGAGTGAGAGTGATCTCTTGTGCTGACTTTTTATGGGAGGATGTGAAATCTGAGCAGATCATTTTTTTCTTAAGAAACAATAACACTGAGTTGTTTGATATCATGCTGAATCCTCTGTTTTGCAGCCGTTGCTTGCTGAGGGGTATTGCTTGTTGATTGACTCATTACAGGGTTTTATTTCACAGTTAAGAAATTAAATCAATATGCTTCCCACAAAACCAGCTCTTCGTGCTGTGTGGCTGAACAAGATGGGGGGGATGGGAGCGGGGGGGGGGGGGAATTAAACCATCACAAACAGATGTAGAAGAATGGCTTTGATTCCTGACTGGTAGTTGTGTGTTTTGTCTCACGACACCAATATGTTGCTGGTGGAGAAGAAGCCAGGGTTGCAGATATGCAGCGACTGACTTTCCAAAGTAAAATCCAGATTACAATTTTAGATAAATCCAAAATAACACCACTGACTTTACACAGGGATGAATATGTGACCCAAGGGAAGGAATTACTGAGTGGGAGGTAGTGTGCCTTCAAATTGTCAGCTTTTAATATGAAGAAACACTTGATATAACTCCCACAAAGCCCCTGTGAAAGATCTGGAACCTTTTAAACTCCTGCAATTATGATTCACCCCTATAATTCTTCTTCACTTCCTGATTCGACCTGTTGCACGCAATGCTGTATAATTCAAACCACGTCTACACTTGGAGCTAGGGGGTGAATATCACCTTGCATTGACATATTTCTGGGAGTTATATTGTCTTACTATGTTGTCTGTGCTCTCTGGGCAGAGCGGGAGCTAGCATGCCAAAAATAGCAGTGTAGCTGTGGTAACACAAGCAGCAGTGAGTAGCACAGCAAGCTAATGATTTATGTATATACCCATGGGAGCCAGGTGGGTTTGTACTGGACCTGTCCAGTGGTGCCTTTCACTGTTGCCTATGCTTCTGTGGCTATATGCTATTTTCAGTATCTAGCCTGATGAGAGCAGGCTTATTTAAGATAGGAATTACACCCCTACCTCTAAGTGTAGAAATAGTGCTCCTCAGCAGCCACATTCCATCCCAGAGGTGGTCACATCTCGGTAGTGGGTGTAGTGATCTGTCTACCTATCTTCTTATCAATTGTATCAATAATTTTTACCTTGCTTTAAGACCTAATGTTTTGGAGTATGTTTATATGGGGGGGGGGGGGCAGAGAGAAACTAGTGATTTCTACTGCTGAGCGCTAAAGTGGTGAGTTTTGAAAGTCAGGATGCCTGAAGGCAGTTAAGTTAAAGTTTGCATCCCAGAATTAAGACACCAAAGCCACACGTCCAATTTGAAACTCTTTGCAAGTGTCCCTTTTGACTGCTTTTCTCTATTTTCCTAGTTACACAATGGCATTTTTTAGAAGAATAAGTGGAAATGTAGTTAATATTAATTATTATTGCTAGTTGTGTTATTGGATACCACCATATACTGCTGCTCTCTAACTCACTATCTTTTTCTGTCCTTTTCACTTTTATAGATACTAAGCCAAATTTGGAAGGAATATTTTGAGTTGTAAGAGATCTCTGAGTCAGTCAGCAAGGGCTAGTACATCTAACTGTAAAGTCGTTGGTGTAAGGGCTGTCTTACAGTAGAGCACCCAACACAGTGAGGCCCTAATCTTCATTTATGGCCTGTAGGGGCTACTGTAATGTAAAAATAATATTCTTGTAAGTGTTTAGGTAGCAGTGGACCTTTAGGCTATGTCTACACAGGCAAGTTAGTCCGGACACAGGAAGATTAATCTGAACTGTCTTAGCCCTTGGTCGCACTAAGCTTTCCATAGTTCAAACTAAAAGAAATTTCTCAGTTTGAACTAAGGAATGCTTAGTTCAAACTTGTTAGTACCAGCACTTAGTTCAAACTAAGCACGACATGACACCAAACTAATGCTTAGTTTGAACTTAAGTTTGAACTAAGGCAGTTAGTTTGAATTAGAAATGTGTTCTAGTCTGAACTAAGTGTCAACTTGAACTAGAACACGTCGTTAATTCAAGCTTAAAAGTGTGAGTTAGTTTGAACTAACTTTCACTGATGTTGCCATAGCCTCAGAAAGGAGATGATGTAGGTGTTAGAAGTTGATATAGTCATCCATTTAGAGTAGTGTTCCAGGCATAAGGAGTGACACAGAAGTACAAAGAGGTTAATGGAGGAGCAGTTAATTTTCTCTTGAGAATGGAATCCCCCTACAGAGTTCCTTAAATTAAAGGGTGATATTGAAATAAGAACAAATGGGACTAAACTGGTCAAGAATAAATTTAGTCTGGAAATTATAGGAAGGTTTTTTAAGATGTGCACTAATTGGAGAAAGTCCAGAGGAGAGCAACGTGAATGATTAGATGTCTGGAACACTTGACTTATGAGGGAATATTGAAAGAGCTTTTGTTTAGTCTGGAAAAGAGAAGACTGAGAGGGGACAATAACAGTTTTCAAATATCTGAGTTTAGCATGAGGAGGAGGGAGAAAAATTGTTCTCCTTAAATGCTAATGACAGGAACAGAAGCAATGGGCTTAAAGTACAGCAAAGAAGGTTTACATTGGACACTAGGAAAAATTCCTTATTGTTAGGGTGATTAACAACTGGAATAAGTTGCCTAGGCAGGTTGTGGAATCTCAATCATTGGAAGTGTTTAAGAGCAGGTTAGACAAACACGGGTCAGGGATCGTTTAAGAGGGTACTTGGTCCAGCCATGAGTGCAGGGGACTGGACTTGATGACCTCTCATGGTCCCTTCCAGTTTCTAGGATTCTAGAATTATCATAATAGCAAGGTGCTGGAACAGTCTACCAATAAGAATAGTAGGGGTAAATGGCTTCATTAATTTTAAAATGGAGTTTGATAAATTTATGAGTTGAATTAGGGACCATATGATGGGATTGCTTGTCGTAGCAGGACAGTGGACTTGATGTCCTGGGAGCTCACTTCCAGTCCCATGTCTGATGTTGTTCTGTCCTGTGAATTGACAAGTAATATATTTTCTGTCAGGTGCTGCTGAACCAATGAGGATTCATGTTTTGCCAAGCACTCTAACCCTCCTTAATTTCTTCCCAGTATAGCTAATATGGTCTCTGTGCAGGGCGTCATTCTAAGTTTCCTTAGCTCATTCCTGCAAAGCCAGATCTCTGAAATAAAGTGCCAATTTTATTCCAATTTTGAAAGTAGCCATTGTCATGTGACTCACCATACAATGTTCCTGTTCACCTATATTGCCCCCAAAGTGCTTGATTCACTCAGTGCCCTGGTAGTAATTTACTATTCACAGTGCCTTGTCCACATATATATTATTTTCCTCTGACAGTGTGAGTACCACTTCTTCAGTATATTTCACTAGGTAATGCTTCATGTTTCATGGCTTTATCTAAATTACATGGATCTGTGCAGTTCCACTTTAGTTGTCCATTCAGTTACAACCATAGAATTAATCACATCTATAGATTGTTCTGCATTCTCTGTTCCCAGCTTTGTCACATTATCAAGTTCATTTTTGCTTCATATTTTAGGGCAAATAGAATTTGTTTTGATGAATGGTTCTGTAGTTACCGATTTGTCTGTTGTTCATGTGATATTCTACTACAGACATTGAAAGCTTTGATGGACGATGAAATTTCTCTTACTGTATTGTCTGTGCACTCTGGGTGAAATTCAGGCACATCTAGAAAGCCAACATACATCCTTAAAATAGAACTTAATTAGTGTATAGACCTTTTCCTTGCCCAGAGATTAAGTATCAAATTTATGCCATAGGAGAGTCAGTTGGATTTACACCAGGTAGTTAAGGGACCATATTTTGTAACAATTTTGTACTGGATCTGTGAGAATAACTATTTTTCCCTTTCACTAGCTGCATTGAAACACTGAAAAAATGGTTTTGGGTGGACCCAAAATTAACAATTTTTTCAATTTATTTAGTTGATTGATTGATTGATTTTTGTGAACTGATCATCTTAAAATTGTTCTGGTGAAATGAAAGATTTTATTAATTCAGAATGAAATGTTTCATTTCATTTGTCAGTTTTTAAATGTTTAAAATAAAAATAAACTCGAAGTGAATTTCCATGAAAAGGCCGAGTACAATTAAAACAATCTAAATGTGTCGCTTTGAAAATGTTACCATAAAATTTATTAATTTTACCTTACATTTTAACAGGAATTAGGAAAATATTTTGTTCACCCAACCTTGGATTGTTTCATGAGAAAACACTTTCTCTAAAATCTTCACCCACCATTTTTTTGCACAAAGCCAAGCACTGTGTGGCCCTGATCCTTGACTGGAGACTGTTCATTCTATTGCGGTACAAATAATAATAATACACTTTCAGTTCCATGGTTAAAAAAGATTCTAGTTACTCAGACATATTGGATGTTTGTATTTACTCACTGGAAAGTTATTAAGAAACCCTAGGTTTTAAAACAAACTGTATTAGCTACTCATCATATAAATCAAGCTTTACCTTTTGAGTTTCGTATTCTCTCTTTAGATACAGTATTGCATGTATTTTTCTTGGGAAAGGATTGCATTGTGACCCTCTGTACAGTTTAAAAGCTACGTCTCTGCCATTTATGTTTAGCCATCTTTGGCAGTCTGAAGCAATTTCTTCTGCTGTCTCTGTTAACAGAAGGGGATCTGCATCATTTGTTATTCTCCAAGAACATGGACACCCTGAGCTATAACTGTGTAGAACTTTGGAAATTATGGTGTATTTAGTCGAATACAGGACAATTTCTTAGTTCATGCTGTTGCCCATTTGAAGCGTAGAATAATTTTGGCTTATTCGAAAACATTCCAGTCTTATTTTGATCAATGTTTCTTTCACAGCTAGATTTCTGTTTAGGATCAGTCATCCTCTATGAGGATTTGATCCAAGCCCCACTGAAGGACTTCCAATCAGTTCAGTAAAAGATGGATTGAGTACCTAGGTTACGTCTACACTGGAGGTTCTGTTAAGTTGACTTAACAAGGTCGACATTAAGTTGACTTCAAGTTGACTTTGTTAAGTTGACTTAGCGCGTCCACACTGAAAAAGCCAGTCAACTACCTGCTTTTACACTGGCAGATGCTAGGTTGACCCTTCTTGGTGGCCAGAAACTCTGGGAGGGAGATCGCAGACCAATTATGTCAACTTAAGGGCTTTTCCCCATCTACACTGGCTTAAGTCAACTTAATAAGGTTGGCTTAAGCATTAAATCAACTTTAAAAGGTGGCAGTATTAAGTCAATTTAAGGAAGCGCTTAAGTCAACTTAATAAAAGTCCAGTGTGTCTTCTGGGGTCTGTAGGTTGACTTAAACTTCCTTAAATCAACCTGAGTCTCCACTGTAGATGTACGCCTAAAGCCTGAATCTGAGTTCCACTAGTATCAGTGTAGATGTTTCTGAGGTCGGTTAAAGCTGATTCAATTTCCTTCAGCAGTCAGCTCCTCCTTTGGTCTTTTTGTTTCTATATATACATCTATTTTTTATTAAAGAGTTGCACTGTTGCCGAAATTCTCATCTCTGAGCTTTACCAAATGCAGGTGCATCAGCTGGTTCATTATGCCCTCAATTACAAATGAAATAAACCCCAGATATCTTATTCAAAAGAAAACTTTGAGTTAAAGATAATATATGCATAATTTGAGACAAATCCTCCTCTTCTTCTTGACAAGTAAAATAATTTTTCATCTTCAGCACACAACTGCAGGCCCCAAATCCATCATCCCTGTTATTTCCTCTCCTCAAGAAGGAAATATTCTAGGAGTTCTAATTACTGAAAGGGCTGATACAAGGCATATGCTGACAGCAAGGCTTTGTTGGGAAGGACATAGAATGTAATTGTTTCTTCTACTGACATGTCAGAGAGACCTGGAGATTGGTATTGTTATAGCACAGGTCTTCCAACAAACTTAATAACATTATTTTGCATTTACCTGTCATCCTAGGAGAACTTAGAGTGCATCTAGACTATTGATGGTCAGCCCCTCTTAGGATAGGAAAGGGGTCTTGTTCAGAGTTTCTCAGTCTTTTCATGTTGGCAGCCCCCATTTGACATATATTGTTTGTAAAAGTGTTAAAAATGTATTGGTGATAACCACAATAAGCCATTATACATTTCTGTGTATGTGTTTTGAGACGTTTGCAGTGAATGTTTGGCCTTGAAGAGTTATGGCACGTGAGGAGTGAAAGTTTCTTTACATTAGCTTGTAAGAGCATTTTCTATCCCTCGTTACCCTCCTCACTCTCTGATTATGATCCTCTGGTTGAAAAACACTAACCTAGTGAACTAACAGGACTCGAGCACTAGGTACATTTCCAGCAAAACATGGATTTCCTGTGTGAATTCAATGTAGCCTATAGGTATTTGCCAGGTAAGACTTAGATATAAATTAAGGCACTAACACAATGGGTGTAGAAGTCCCCACAACTATAAAAGAGTAGCTGAACCAAAAATAATTGTGGATGGGCCATATGTCATTGCTGGAAATCTCATCATAATCTCCCCTCCTTAAAATTATCAATCTCAGTCTTGAAACAAGGTAGGGTTTCTTGCCCACAGTATACCTCTTGGAGGGTTGTTTCAGAATTTCACTCCTCTCATGATTAGAAAACATCATCTAATTTCAAGCCTAAATCTATTAGAGGTCTGTTTATATCCATTTGTTCTTGTGCTGGTATTATGTAACTGTTTTCCCTCCCTGGTGTTTATCTTTCTGAGGTATTTATAGAGAGCAAATGCATCTCTCCTCAGCCTTAGTTTTGTTAGGTTAAACAATCCAACCTCCTTAAGTCTCCTTGCATAAGATAGGTTATCTGCAGTGCCGATCTTCCTAGTAGTCCTCCCCTGTACCTATTCCAATGGAAATTTATCTTCTTTAGACGTTGGAGACCAGAATATCATACAGTATTACAAATGAGATCTCACTGGCTCCTTGTATAATGATACTAACACTTTCCTATCTCTACTGCAAATACCTCACCTTATCTACCTTAGGATTTCATTAGCTTCTTTAGTGACCCCATCACATTGGTGACCCATAGTCATCCTGTGATCAGCCAATGCAACGAGATCTTTCTCCTCTGTCAGTTTCACCTGATACGTCTCAAACTTATAAAAAAAACCACAAACTCTTTTTTGAAAGTTCCTATGGCTATGTCTACACTTAAGAATGCTAGTTTGAACTAAGTTAGTTCAAATTTAGTGCAAACTAATTTTGACTAATTCAAACTAACTTAGTTTGAACAAGCCTGTGGACACTAGAAACCTAAATAGAACTAGTATGTCCATGCACAGGACTTGCTAGTTCGGCTTAGGAGGGGGGCACCATGGGAAGTGTGGCAACATGGCACATGAGAAGAGTCATCCCCCCACCCAATCCCATTAAAGGAGGAAGAAGCTCAAATCATGTTTAATTCGAGCTAACGTTTAGCTCAAACGAAAGCATCTGCTTTGGGTTAGTTCAAACTAATAAGTTCAGACTAACCATTAGTTTGACTTAAAGGCAGGTTTTACTATTTTGAAGTAAGCTTTCTTTAGTTCAAACTAAGGAATTCCTTAGTTTGAACTGATGAAAGCCAATGTGGATGTGCACTCATTTAGTTCAAATTAATTCTCCTTAATTTGAACTAAATTCCCAGTGTAGACATAGACTATGTGCATAACCTTGAAGTTTTTGCTATTAAATTCCACCATATTTCTATTTCTTCAGTTATCTAGGTTGTCCAAATTGTCTGGTATGATATTCTCATCATCTTGTATATTGGCAGTACCAACCATCTTTGTGTCATCTGCAAGTTTTATCAACACCCACATTTTGTGCCAGGTTTATTAATGCAAATATTAAATAAGATTGGCACCGAGTCTGATCCTTGAGAAACTCAAATTGTCAAGGCTTTTTCCCCACTCTGGCACGCTGAGTACAGAAGGTGGGGGCCTGCAACAGGCCTTAAAAGCCACTGGCCTTAAAGCCTGCTCTTAGAAGTCTCCAAGGCCTCCAATTCCTGGCCTTGGAGTGGTATTGCTGCCACCACCCAAATGCAAAAAACCTCTTGAGACCCAGGGAGGCGCACTTGGGAATTCTTCCCTGTGAGGTACTTGCAATCCTGTTTATTCCTCCTTCAGGAAAGTGACTAGACCCCAGCTGCAATATGAGCTGGAACTGGAACAAGGTTCCCTCTAGTAGCTGGCTGTGCAGTCTAAGGCACGGGCACACAAACCTCTTGCCCTTTCAGGACACAGAACCAGAACTTACTTAAAAGGTAAACTCTTTAATCAAAAAGAACAGATAATAAACACAGAGAGTTGCTTCTCTGGGAACTAACTTAGGTAGTTACAGGGTAGTGGGGAGGGGGGTTGGGTTACATGTGCTCAGCACAGAGAAATCCAAAAAACAAGCCAAAAACAAAGAAAATACCCTGACCGCGTCTAAATAAACATTCCCTGTTCTACTCACGCCTGGTCAGTACCAAACTTAACTTATCTCTGGTAAGGATGTTGCTGGATTCTTCCTCAGGCCCCTCTGGCCTCCTCCTGATCCTTCCAGGAGCTCTGCTGCATCCAAACAGGCCCCGGCCAGGCTGCTGTTACAATTCAAAAAGCTGTGCTTTGTTCCTATTGGCTGTCCTGGGACTCACTGACCAGAGTGTTAACCCCTTCCTCCCCAAGGGTTATTACACAAATAACAACCTCATTCCAGTTTGATAGTTCAACGTTGTACCTAGACTGCGACAGCCTCCTCTTTACCAGTTCCTTTCCCACCTTTTGATTCTCATCTTAATCTCCATCTTCCCCAATTTCATTAATAATTTCCCATGTGGACCTGTAACAAAAACTTTCTTGAAATCCAGATAGATTAAATCTACTGAATTTCCTTTGTTTAGGAAATCAGTTAACTTCTCTAAGAAAGATTGTTCTGGCATGACCTACCTTTAATAAAACCATGTGGGTTTTTGTTTGTTTTTTAATCCCAATTACCATTTATCTTACGACTTTAACTCCTCGCTTTTTCTGACGTTATTCTAAGATCTTGGATACAACTAAGGTCAAACTAACAGCCCTCTTGTTCCCCTGATCATTTTTCTTCCCTTTTGTAAATATAGGTACTGTATTTGCAATTTTCT
Organism: Podocnemis expansa; assembly: GCA_007922195.1. Lineage (NCBI taxonomy): Eukaryota > Metazoa > Chordata > Testudines > Podocnemididae > Podocnemis > Podocnemis expansa. Next base: position 15,226,498 of record ML682015.1, on the reverse strand, counting down.
AGTCAGAGGATATAACCCCTAAATTTATGGATTCATTAAAAATCCCCATTTTAGTTAACATTTTCATCACAGATCATGGAAAAAATATAAAATCCCTGCTGATAAAAATTTGTGGATGTCTTGAAGACTGGTGGAGTGGTAAATTATAATGAGTGATAATAATGCATGATCTAGATCCCTTGGTAAGTAGGTATATTCAAATAAAATGTATTTTATACCACCAAATGCAAGGTTGTATGTTTAGGAATGAAGAATATAGACCATATCTACAGAATGGGGGATTCTGTCTCGGAAAGAACTGACTCTGAACAGAAGTTTGGGGTCATAGTGGACAAAAGTGAATATGAGCTCTCATTGCCACTCTGTAGCAACAGGGGCTAATGTCATTCTTGGCACCACAAAAATAGGGCAGTAGTTGGTAGAAAGGTTATTTTGCCCATAATTATAAGGCACTGGTGAGACCAACACAGTTATACTTTTTATGATTCTGGTGTCCACATTTTAAAAAGGATGCTTAAAACTTGGAGAGGCTGTAGAAAAGAGCTATAAAAATGATTTGAAGACTTTACAGTAAGAGACATAAAGAGCTCCGTCTGTTTAGTCTATCAAAAAGAAGGTTGAGAGGGGACTTGATTGCACTGTGCAAATACCTATAGTGGAGAAAATATGAGATAGGACGGGAGTATTTAATCTTTCAGAGAAAGACAGAACATGAACCAATGGCTGGAAGCTGAAGGCAAACAAAGTCAAATTAGAAATAAGACACAAATTTTAAAGTGAGGATGATTAATCAGTGGAACAAATTACTGAAATAAATGGCAGAATCTCCATGTCTTGATATCTTCAAATAATGTCTGGATGTCTTTCTGCAAGATATATTTTAGCCAAACAAGTTACTGGGTTCAATCTAGGAATAGCAGGTGAAATGTTTTCCACAGTCTTGTACACACAGTCACACTAGGTCTCAGTGAGATAGCAGAAGTATAAATCATAGGATAAGCAGAATAGCCTGGGTAGGGGCAGCAGAGGAAAGGCCGAGCAGTGCTGAGTACATACTAACTGGGTTCAGGCAGATTTGTACTTGGCATAGCTCAGACGTGCCTCTGATGCCTTTACCAATGCTACCATGACTGCACCAGTATATCTACTTGCACTAACTCGAGGGCTGCTAGCACGAGTGTATGTACATGAGCAGAGGAATCACATTTCTAGCTGATGAATCATCCCACCCTGATGCTCCATTTGACTGTGTCACCTCAGGGCTAAATATGGACTTTGGATTTTTTTTCATTACAACAGCTGATTTGACCTCTTCTTCCTCTGCATGCTGTTCTCCAGTGTTTGAATCTTAACAAGTGCTTTGATTTGCTGTTTCAGTGTGGGCTGTCCTTAAGGGGGGGCAGAAGGGGCAGCCACCCTAGGTCCCGTGCTTTTGGGGGCCCTGCATGGCTGCCCCGCTGCCCCCCCATGCTGGGGACCAGGTGAATGGGCAAAAGCCCAGTCCGCTGCCACAATGCCGCTGCCAGTCCGCCCCCCCCATGTGCACTGCTCTGGGCTCCGTGCCAGAGCAGTGGGGAGGGGGCGGGAGGCAGCACAGAGCCGGTATTGCTGCTCCCCCCCATCCTCCCTGCTGCTCTGGCAGGGAGCCCAGAGCAGCGCGCATGGCGGGGGGGCAGACCAGCAGCGCTGCGGTGGTGGACTGCCCTTTTGCCCACTCGCCTGGTCCCCAGCATGAGGGGGGCAGTGCAGGGGTCTGCCCCTTCCCCTGGACTGGCCATCACCATCCCCAATGCAGGGTGGTGGAGGGGGCCCTGCAGAGGGCGATTCACCCTCGGCCCCACACCCTTAGGCTCCTCTCTAGGGACGTCTCTGGGACCTGTTGCGGTGACTTACACTTCCCTGCATTCACATCCTCCCATTCTGTAAGTTCCCCCTTCTTCAGAGTGTCTGACAAAGTGGGATTTTCTCCCATGAAAGCTCATGATAAATAAATTTGCTAGTCTTTAAGTGACACAGGATTCCTTGGTTGCTTTCCTCTCCTGTTTCTGTTAGAGAACAGTATGCTGTTTCTACATCACCTGAGTAGATTCCTTTATCCCAGCAAAATCCACAGCAACCTTTTTAAGTCAGATTCCTGACGGCTTTCATTTTCCCAGCAGGGGCCAGAGATCTGACCCAAAGATTATAAAATAATATTTGGGGCTCAGAAGAAAGGATAGAAGAGGGAAAAGAGTTCCAGATGGATGGGAAATTCACAAGCAGCATTCCCCAGGTAAGGAGACTGCTGTTGTGAGTAGGGTGACCAAACATCCTGATTTTGTAGGGTCAGTCTAGATAGACGTCTATGACACTTCCCCTCCCATCCTGTCCCGTCTTTTCACTCTTGCTATGTGGTCACCCCAACAGGGAGGGTCATTCTAGAAGGAGCGGACCAAGAAGAGAGGGGCAGAGTGCATGGCTGTGAAGTCAGAAAGCCAGAGTGGAAAGAACCTCTGGAGAGAGCCAAAAACCAGCAGAGTCATTGTACATAACATTGTTGGACATACTAACTACCTACAGTGGGGTAACTCCAGGCCTGGAACCTGTTGAAATTGGGGAAAGTAGAATAATAGCAATAAACAGTTCCTTCATCCAGCGAAAATGGTGTCTATGAACATTTTCAATTTGGTATGTGAAACTTTTTACTTGTAACTTTTAGGAGGAGAATTAAGGATGAAATGAACATTAAATTATCATTTTCCAGATAAGTGTAACATTCTCCCCCTTGACTCAAAATGGGACTTAACTTTTGGCTTCCAATCTTCTCCACACAAACAGATTTTTGTTTTGAATCCTGTATTGAAACCAAATGCTTTCCCACTTGCTTCTCTGATCACTCTGAATTCCTTTGCACTCTGTTTGATCAGTAAGTGATTTCTGCTTGGTGAGGAAAAAAAGAATACAGCATATCAGCAAGCTGAAATATGATGAAAAGTCACCTATTAACACTAATTTGAGCCTTCCCAGTCAAGGGCTGGGGCAAACTTCAGTCAAGAGCCACAGATATGGTTGTCTGCTTTTAATCAAGAACGGCTGGCTATGCTATTTCACTCTACGAGAGAGATCAGGAACAGTCAGCATGGATTCACCAAGGGAAAATCATGCCTGACCAACCTCATCGCCTTCTATGAGGAGATGACTGGATTTGTGGATGCAGGAAGAGCCGTTGATGTGATATACCTCGACTTTAGCAAGGCTTTTGATATGGTTTCCCACAGCATTCTTGTCAGCAAGTTAAGGAAGTATGGGTTGGATGTGTGGACTGTAAGGTGGATAGAGAACTGGCTAGATCAACGGTTTCAGCGTGTAGGAATCAATGGCTCCATGTCTAGTTGGCAACCAGTAACAAGTGGTGTGCCCCAGGGGTTGGTCCTGGGGCCAGTTCTGTTCAACATTTTCATAAATGATCTGGATGATGGGATAGATTACACACTCAGTAAGTTTGTGGACAACACCAAGCTGGGGGGAATGGTAGACACACTGGAGGGCAGGGAGAAGATTCAGGGAGACTTAGACAAATTGGAGCAGTGGGCCAATAGGAATCTCATGAGCTTCAACAAGGACAAGTGCAATGTCCTGTGCTTGGGACAGAAAAACCCCATGCACTCGTACAGGCTGGGGAGCAATCAGCTAAGCAGCAGCAGTGTAGAAAAGGACCTGGGGGTCATGGTGGATGGGAAGCTAGATATGAGTCAGCAGTGTGCTCTTGCTGCCAAAAAGGCCAGTGGCATACTGGGCTGCATCAAAAGAAGTATTACCAGCAGATCGAGGGATGTGATCATTCCCCTCTATTCGGCACTGGTGAGGCCGCATCTGGAATACCGTGTCCAGTTTTGGGCTCCCCACTACAAAAAGGACGTGGACAAATTAGAGAGAGTCCAGCGGAGGGCAACAAAAATGATCAAGGGGCTTGAGCACAAGACCTATGAGGAGAGACTGAAGCAGCTAAGCTTATTCAGCCTGCAGAAGAGGTGACTGAGGGGGGATTTGATAGCAACCTTCGGCTACTTGAAGGGATGCTCCGAGGAGGATGGAGCTTGGCTGTTCTCAGTAGTAACAGAGGCCAGAACAAGGAGCAATGGTTTCAAGTTGCAGCTGGGGAAGTCAAGATTGGATATTAGGAAAACTTTCTTACAAGGAGAGTGGTGAAGCATTGGAATGGGCTACCTAGGAAAGTGGTGGAATCTCCACCTTTGGAGATATTTAAGGCTTGGTTAGACAAAACCCTGTCTGGGACAATTTAGTGAGAGTGGTCCTTCTTTTTTGGCAGGGGGTTGGACTAGATGACCCCATGTGGTCCCTTCCAACCCTATGATTGTATGATTCAGCTACTTGTTAGCTGATGATGAACCTGAGTTTGTTTTCACAGTCCCCCCTTCTTGTGAACACAGTAGCTTGTTGCAAATGTTAAAATGTTACTGACAGTACCAGTACAAGGGGTGTGTTTAAAATCAAGCATTTTGGTTAAACAGGAAAGAGCCAGGGTAATAGGGAGGTGCCTGGTTTACTGAAATAGCTGGATGTGGACTCTACTGTAAATAAACCAAAGTAGTTTTCCGGTGCAAGCCTCACAGCAATAAAACTGGCCTAAAGAAAACCTAAATGGGTGATTAAGAAGAATCAGGGAGGGGACAGATCTGTGAATGATACTGAAGTAAAACAAACTATTCCTCTTCTGTTTCAGTTGAGGAGGGAGGAGTGAGAATGCTCTTTCGCCCCTTGATGGTTTTAAAAAAGATGTCTGTGCTGTCAGGGGCTGATGAAGTGCTTCCAAGCCACAGGGCAGGGCTTCACGCTGCCTTCACACAGGGAAAGTTTTCTGAGTTTGTCTCTGCAGCAACACACATTCTCTCAGATCAATTCCAGCTGTGCGGTGCCATGCTGGCAGAGCCGTTAGGTATTAGTAATGCTATCCGATTTGAGCAAATGGTCTCCCCTTGCACTCTCTCACTAACAGACGGTTTCTTTCTCTATCTCTCATACTCAAGCCTTGATTATTTCCTTTTTATTGTACATATATGAGCCAGTATTTATTCCTTTTTGCTTCCTTAAAGGAAAGAGATTTCATCTGAGCGCGTGCACTGTAGGCTCACTATTTTCTTTTGCTTCCCGTGCAAATAATATTGAGCAAATCTTCGCTGACAGTTTTGTCATTTCCAGCTATGAGGCTGTAGGCTGGGTTCTAATGCCAACTCCCTGGGTGTAAATCGGGAATAAAACCATTGACTTGGAGTTACACCTAATATACCCCAGCATGAATGAGGTTAGAATCTGGTTTTGTCTGTGGAGCTGCTTGTTGTGACATTATAACCTGGATCCTTAATTTGTCAGCACGCTCGGGGGGTGGGAGTGGGTAAGTCAGTTTACACAGAGTTTGTACTGTCAAACTTCTAAGCTTTGTGTCTCACATCTGTGCTATTTTAGTGATTTGCCTCTCAACTAGGAGCTTTATAGAACAACATATCTGTTCAGGATCACATATTTATTTTTCCATAGTGGCATTTGGTAGATCACATGATGGTCATTTAATTTCCATGACTGACATTCCACAGGTCTGAGATTTCAGTCCTCTGGGAGTGTTTCAAATAGTTGTGGTTTTACCCAGCATTAGAAAAATACATATATGTATTTTTAAAACAAATTCCTTAAACTTTATCACTAGTCTGGTGCTTAGTGGACAGCCAGCTGTCCTTTGACATCTAAGATGAAGAGATGGCAATGATCTTATTTCTGGATCTGTAACTTTTCTTTATTATGTATCAGGGTTTCTTGCTGTATTATTATTAATGCCCCAACAGTAAATGTCCACGTACTTAGCACTGTACATCGCCCAAGTTAATAATAATATTTAGTGATTTTTCATCTATGGATGTTGAAGCACTTTACAAATCAGGGTAAGAGTCATTTCCCTCATTTTACAAATGAAGAAACTGAGGCACAGAGACCTGTCTGAGGTTACAGCAGGTCATTAGTACAGCTGGGACTACAAGCCAGGCTTTCTACAACCCAGTGCCCTGCCCTGACCAGTAGCCTGCTCTCTCTCCTAATCCTGCTTTATAGCTGTTCGCTAGTGCAATGGTCTCAACTTTTTGTACGTCATGACATGCCACAGGACACACCAGCCCACATCCCAGGCCAAATGCAGACATCTTCTTGTCTCTCCATGCCACACTTATCACTGTGTGGCGACAGAGTCATGTTTCCCAACACGGTGGTTGAGAACTGCTGCTAATGTACGCTAACACCTGTGTTAGGAATTGATTTAACAATCCAGTAAGCAGAATAAATCAGTAGCTTGCCTCCTAGTGGACAGGAGAACACACAATAAAAACCAGATGCACCCGTTTCTGAGTGTCAAGGCTCAAATGGAGCTGCGGTCTGATATACTCACTATTCCAGCAAGGAAGTACTTTGGCTAGATGTTTTAAGAAACCTTGGCCCCGATCTACACAGCCACACAGTTTTGGCAGCAATCAAAGGGAAGTATGCAAAGCACTTAAAATGCTTTGTGAATTTCCCTTTGATCGCCTACCTTCTCCTTACCACAGGGTCCCCACAGCACTGATTCAATGGGAAATGCCTTTCCATCGAATCAGCACTACGCTTCTTACTGGGTAGGTCTTACCAGATCAACTTCTGGCTCATTCTGAGTTTGACTGAGCATGTCTTTATGGACGTTCAATCGAACTTCAGTAATTGATTCTACACTGCTGGTGCTGCCGCTGACAATGTAGCCTTGTCCTTCAACTCTCAGCACTTGTGCTAGGACTTTTCTTTACACTTCCTTGTTTATCATAGAATCATAGAATCAGAGGGTTGGAAGGGACCTCATAGGTCATCTAGTCCAACCCCCTGCCAGAGGCAGGACCACTCCCACTAAACCATCCCAGTCAGGGTTTTGTCCAGCCGGGCCTTAAACACCTCCAAAGATGGAGACTCCACCACCTCCCTCGGCAGCTCATTCCAAGACTTCACCACTCTCCTGGTAAAAAAGTTTTTTCTAATATCCAGCCTCGACCTCCCTAACCGCAACTTGAGACCATTGTTCCTCGTTCTGTCCTCTGTTATTACCGAGAACAGTTGAGCTCCATCTTCCTTAGAGCATCCCTTCAAGTAGTTGAAGGTTGCTATCAAATCCCCCCTCAATCTTCTCTTCTGCAGACTAAATAAGCCTAATGCTTTCAGTCTTTCTTCATAGGGCTTGTGCTCCAGCCCTTTAATCATTTTGGTTGCCCTCCTCTGAACTCTCTCTAGCATGTCCCTGTCCTTTTTGTAGTGGGGAGCCCAAAACTGAACACAGTATTCTAGATGTGGCCTCATCAGTGCAGAATAGAGGGGAAGGATCACATCCCTTGATCTGCTGGTAATACTTCTTTTGATCCAAGATAATCAAACTGGATCCTTCTGTCAGGGTTCAAATGGAATGTTAAAGCACATTTTAAAGTAAATGTGGGCCAAAACTAACAGTAATAACAAAAGGGGAATTAATTTCAGCACTTAGAAGAAGCAGTGTATCCTGGTGGTAGGGCACTGGATGGGGATTGAGGGGACTTGAATTCTATTCCCCATTTTGCCACTGACTTGCTGGGTAACTTCAGGCGAGATACTTCACCTCTTCATTCCTTAGTTTCTCTATTGTTAAATAGGGATTATGATATTGACCACCTTTCTAAGGCACTTTGAGATCAATTGATAAAAGCCTCTCTATGAGAGTTAGGCATTGCTACTAGTTCTATCTTGTGGAATCATTCTGTGGGTTCAAGTCCCTGCTCTGCCACAGATGGCTTGTGTGGCCCTGGTAAGTCACTTAGTCTGGCTGAATGTCGGTTCCACGGTTATACAATAGGGATGAAAGCACTGCCTTTCTTCACAGACATGTTATGGGGATAAATATATTATCGATCGTTAGGTGCTCTGATACTGATATGTTGATGCAGATGACACCCTTCTCACCAGCCAAGCAAGGGTTAAAGAATTCCTGTAGTCACACTCATCCCCAACCTGAATCACCTGAGTGTCTCGTGAGGGCTAGAGATGAGCCCTTAAAGAAGAGGACTTCAGTGTAGCGAGGTACTTAGAAACATGCAAGGGCTCAGGCCCTCCGGGCTTAGGACCTGTGACACAAACTGCCATGAGGCTTGTGGATACTATCTTCCTGCTTCCCTGGCCCTTCAGAGGAAGGAGAATGCTGACTGGTTTGTTGTCTTCTTGTTGAGACCCTTCGAACTAAGTCCTAACACCTAGTCACACAAAAGTTTAGGAGCCAAAGGCTTGAAAGATTCTTTCCCTTTCTCTTGCACAAGAAAGAGGGGCTGGCCTCATGAAGACGATGGAAATATTTTCCTTTGGTGTGGACTGCTTCATAACTGCTGAAAGGGGGGTGGATTTAGTAAGAGGTACAGTCAAATGGTCGTATCCCAAATCCAGAACCAGACCAACAACTTGCTGCTGCCTATAGAACAATGTAAGAGGGAAGTGAGGTGCTCACCTTCACTCTAAGGGAATCTGGAGACATATCCTTTGCCACAGAGCTCGACTGATTATGAATTACATACTGATTTTTATAGGTTCTAAGAATTAGTAAATGGCAACCATAACTAATTCATCCAAGGCTTGTTAAGGCAGCCTCTCAAGGCCTCTGCAATCTTTGTCGAAGTGGGAGGGAGGCAGGCAAAAAGTGCCCTTTCCCTCTCTCTGACTGGCTTCTCTGATGGTGAGCAGCTGCTCTCTCTTCTGGTGCCCCAGCAGCACTTGATGGGCAAAAGGTGTCATTGCAGCAGCACCCTGGCAGAATCTATTATTCTGCAGAGGGGAAAAACCTGAGGAGGACATGAATTCTGTGTTAATGCTTCTTAAAGGCAGGGGACGTAGCCCTTCTGCTTTTACAAGGGGATGCTTGACCCCCAAATTCCCCAACCACTGCCAGTGCCACCTTCCTTTGGTAGGTAAGCAGTGACATCTGCTAACTCTCCCACCCAAGTGAAGATGTGGGTGGATAGTTCACTCACCTGAAAATTTAGGGCTCCCACTACTCCCTATCTCAATGGGCAGCAATAGGCCCAAAAGTTCAAAGTATCCAATGCACCATGGATAAAAGGATAAGTCACTGTTATGCTGGCTAGGGTGCCTTGCACCAAGGTCAAGAGTCCATGGGACTGATTAAGGAGAGTGTATCAGAAAGTTTTAACTGCAAGATGGTGTACAAGTCACATGGTGGAATTCAAACACTTTCTTGAATTGGCTCCTATGGTAGCAATGCACAAGATATGTGGAACAAGCAAAAGATGGGTGTGGTTATTGCAAAAGAAAGCAGCTTCAGTAGAAAAAGGTGAGAAATGTATTCTCCTGCCATCTAAAAAGGTTCTGTGAAGAGTCGCTATGACAGCATGAGAAAGAGTAGTTTCAACCAGCATTATCTCAAATTGGTGCCTAAGCAGTAGGATAGGCGTTTTGTGGTGCTTGGTGGGTTGTGGCCTATGGGAATGCAAGTTGTAAGGCAGCTGGTATCAGGTGATATTAGTTAAGTGCTCTGATATGGAAAAATGATGACCAATTGCTAAATATTACTAAAAATCTGTCCAGCTCTTCCATCTTGTCTGTTATAGCTCTGAGTTTCTGACTTAATTCATTTGATGTGAACTGTGAACCATTTAACAGGTCTGTGATGAGATAAATCATGCACATGTGTGTTGGCTAGGAAACTGCAACACATATTTGCTGTATATATATATTTTAGGACCTGCTGATTTAATCACTTTTGGTTTAGTCAGGTTCACATCAGTCCTCGACTTCTGGGCAGGATGCTTGAGTGTTCATTTCTATCCCTGACCAACAGTAGGTGCTGTTCTGGGTTCTACTCTGTAACACATGACCAAGTTCATTACTGCATCTAACTGATTTCTGGATTGAGGGTGAGGTCTTTTTAGGCTGCTCTATCAAAATCTCTTTGTCTTTTCTGAAGCATGTTACACTTTGTTGGATATATGTCTCATTCATAAGTGTACTCTCCTACATTCTTGCTTCTTATGGAGATGGGGTGTGCATGCTTTTTGTTTTAGTGCAGGCTGTGAAAAATGTGTGCGTGTTCGTTTACTTTGTTTGTCTGTCTGTTTTCAGGAGAGATTATCAGGGTCTTAGAAATTTAAAATAAATTAAAGAGGAATAAAGTAAAAACATGACAATGTAATAAAGGCTGAAATAAATTCTGGTGATTCCTTAAGGTGACAAAATCATTTTCTGAAGAATACAATTAGGTTACACAGTGCCAAAAATGGCAGGATTGCACTGAATAAAAATGGCCCGAGTAAAAATGACGCTGAAGACATTGACAAAGTAAAGTGCTCTGACTCCGTGGCATTCTATTTAACCAGAAATAGTTTAGATGCTCATAAAAGGAGGAAACAAAGAGAAGTAAAGGTGAAGAGTAAAGATAAGAATTATTCATAAACTGAAACATGATAGTTTTCTTATTCTGTGAAATAATGTATGCAGTAATGTAACAAGTGCTTTTTCAAGGGCACTGAAGGAATGCTGCATTTCAGATACTGAAAATAGAAAAGCCAAGAAGAATGTGGCCAAAATGCTTGAAGATGAGAGTAATAATATTTTATTTCTATACCATGCATAGAAGCACAAATTGACTGAGAAGATGTGTTCTTGGAAGCAGGAACAAAAGAATAAATAAAGGTAATCTGCAGAAATGGGTTGGCAAGGAATTTGCTTATAACAGTAGCAAAAGGAGGGCAAAAATACTCAAGCTCCCATTCTCTTTGCTAAACTCTGGGAGTAGCAACCTCTCTTTTAAGTTGTGATCTCAATGTAAGGAGGAAAGTGAAAGTCTCTGGTGAGGTTACCAATGAACTGATTATTTAAAATGAAGTGTTTTTTTTATTTTTATTTTCATTTTTTTATGTTGTGATTTCTGATGTCAGTTTTGTGCCTGCTATGTAGAAGAATAAATGGGCACAGAACTGACATCAGAAATCACAACACACACACACACACACACACACACACACACACACACCAGTTGCTGAACACTTCCATCTTCCTAATCACTCCATTGATGATTTGTTAACAATAGTCCTCAAGAAAATCAATGTGACATCAAGACTTCAAAGAGAAACAGCTGAAATTGAACTAATATGCAGATTAGATTGTGAGAAAGCAGGACTGAATCATGGCTATGGATTCTTTTCACATTATAACAGGTAATTTGACTTCACCCTCCCTTTTTGTATTGTTTGCTAGAGCTTGAATCTTTACAAATGCTCTGATTTGCTGTTGCAGCGTGACCTGAACGCATGTCTTACACTCCCGTACATTTATTTTTATCCCATTCTGTAAATTCCCCCTCTTCAAAGCATCTGACAAAGTGGGATTTTCTCCCATGAAAGCTCACACGATAAATAAATTTGTTAATCTTTAAGTGCCACAAGACTCCTTCCTTTTTTTCCCCTCTTATTTCAGTAGTTCATTTTAATAAACTGGGGACAGCAAAACCCATCCAAGTAGAACAAGAGTAGCTCCATGGAAGAAAAATGCTTGATAACAAAGTGGGTTTTTTAATGTTCTTATCCAGCCTGGATTGTATTAAAAATGTATTCAGGCACCTATTCAGGATTCAGTCAGATTGCTAATGGGATGAAATTCCTGGAGATGGTTTAATCTTTCATAGTCATAGTTCAGAATTGCACTCAGAAAATTAAAAAAAAAAAAAAGCATCAAAATTATTTTGAAACAAGTCTGACTTTCAAATATTTTCTAGCCAGACCCTTCAAACTATCATGGATCTCTAGATTATGACCCAAACATCAACATATTACTGCCTTTACCCTGATTGTCATTGTAAACACTGTCCCCTGTATTTGTCAAAGCACCACCAGCATTTCTATGAATATATGATCCTCTCCATCTGTCCTTCCAGCAGTCCTCCAGATTTATTTTACCTATCACTTCTGTGCACTTTCTATATTTAATTCCAAGTCATTTTCCCAAGCTTAACCATGAGTGCATATGCTATGCACCCAATTCAATCATCTTATTATGTATGCTCCTTGCATTTGTATACATTCCTTTTAACTTCAGTGCCAGCATATGGTTCATTACTTTTTCCTCCCAAAGCCAGACACATTAACTTGTTTACTTGCTGCACAGGTCTACGTGCTACACAGATAAGTAATCGACTGAAAGGCAGAGTGGAATCTTTCTTGGTTTCTATCAGCTATGTAAATGTAGAAGAATATGGAGAATTGCAGGTATTCTTTTTCCAGCATCCAAAAACACTATTGGTGCTAGCTGACAATATGTTGTGAATACTTGGGGGGGCGGTAACCATGTTAGTCTATGTACAGCAAAAATGAGAGTCCTATGGTGCCTTAAAGACTAATAAATTTTTTTGGGCATAATCTTTCAAGGGATCCAACCCACCTCATCAGATACCATCTGACAAAGTGGGTTGGATGGAGCCCACGACAACTTAAGCCTGAAGAAATCTGTTAGTCTTTAAAGTGCCACAGGACTCTCATTGCTTTTGTGAATACTTAGCAGGCATTCATCCCCACCCTTCCTTATTGCACAGTGAATGGTGGTTTGTATAATACTCACAACATACAAAACACATATGGCAGTCTGTGGCTTGTATTAATACTTAGTAATATTTTTTAGAAAACTGCTCAGAGAAAGCATCTTGGTTTAGGAATTTCTAACCTTAGGCTACAGACCAGCAAAATCATTAAGTTCCTAACATGGATCTTTTATTTATTTTAATACAAATCTAAATATTTGTGGAACCTTAGCATGGCTCAAAGATTGAATGAAACAAGTTCCAAAAAGGAGGGGGGAGGACAAACAAGGAGTCTTGTGGTACTTAAAGACTAACAGATTTATTTATTGCATGAACTTTCATGGGAGAAACTCCCACTTCCTCAGACGCTTTGAAAAAGGGGGAACTTACAAAACTTGGCAAGTTCCAAAAGGGTCACCATGTCACTCTAGTTCAGCAAAAAAACCAAGGAGTCTTGTGGCACTTTTAAAGACTAACACATTTATTTATCACATGAGCTTTCATGGGAGAAAATCCCACTTCTAAGCCTCTGACAAAGTGGGATTTTCTCCCACAAAAGCTCATGCAATAAATAAATGTGCTAGTTTTTAAAAGTGCCACAGGACTCCTTGTCTGTTTCAGTAAAACCAATCACTGGGCTCACTTCCCTTCTGTCTTGTATCTTGTTTAATCACTTACTCCCCTGCAAAGCAAGCTTCCTTTCAGAATAATAGTATCTTAGTGATGTCAGCAACACGTGGTACCAGGTGAAGGAGAACCAGGCCCATTGTTTGCTGAAGGTAGGGCCCAGGTCAATTACTTCCGTTTAGATCCAATGCTCTGATCCAGTTTTTTTCTGTTCTGTTTTTTTTTTTGACATCGGCTGTTCTTGTGACTTCCACTGCAGACAAGACTGACCTCCTAAAATATGACAAACTGCAAATTTAGTGGTACGTTTTCCAAGCTGCCCTGTACATTACTTAGGAGGTTATGAATTCCGGCTAGTTAAGATGCCATCTCTTTGGGTATGCCTGTACTGGAGTCTGAGGTTGACTTATCCTTCCTTAAGTTGAGCTAAGGAAAGCTCTGTCCACATTGAGAATTTATTAAGTTGACTTAAGCACTTTCTTAACTTGACTTAATAACACCACCTCTTAAGGTCAACTTGACGCTTAAGTCGACTTAAGCATTAAGTCAACCTAGCAGCAGCCAGTGTAGATGTGAGCAGCCAACAGAAGTTTGTAGTGTAGACACTCTAAGTCGACTTAACATGGTTGACTTTAAGTTGACTTAAAGTTGATCTTGTTAAGTTAACTTAACAGAGCCTCCAGTGTAGACGTACCCTTTTGGAGGTGTGTCTTGAGGTCAAGAATTATGGATTGCATTTCACTATTTAACTGAAGAACATGGTATGTCACATAGCTCAAGTTCTGACTTGTGTCTTCACTTTTATTCATTGTGGAGCCAAATCTTAACTGAAGCTGCACATCTGAATTCCCACTGGCTTCATTGGGAGGCGCTCAGTAACTTGACAGTTTGGGTGAAAGAGTATGCCTCACAAGAAAAAACAGGGAGTCATAAAAATGAAATTCTTTCATCAGTTTTGCCTACTTACTTGCTTCATGATCTGGGGCAACTAATTCCAACATTTTGCTTCAATTTTCTTCTCATTAAAATGGGCATAACAATATTTACCAACCACACAGTATTGTCTGGGAGGCTTAGCATATCAAATTTTAATGATTTGTTAAATTGCAGTGTATCACTTAGCTACTAGATATTCTCTGTCTAGAATTCTAGACACTGAGGTTCATGGTAAGTGGGAGGGTAAAGTAAAATTGGAACTGAAGGTGCATGAAACTTGCTTTTGTCTAATTTTAGCTGTTTTCTTTTTTTATTGCCTTTTGTAAGAAGTTCTGAGTTTCCATCTATCATGACATCAGTTAATGACTGTAAGATGCTGAAATGTACAAGGGATAGGATAGTATATCACTGTAGGTTATTTGTAGAGAAGGGAAACGTCCTCACTTAAATATCGGATTGTTTTGTTTAGTTGAACATGTTAGAATAAAGCTGGGTCTCTGGTACACCAGAGAACGTCTATCAGCTTGTGATCTCAGCGTTTGGTCCATTGCTTCCATTTCCAAACTAGACTGAAACATTGCATAAGAAAGTAGGACAAGAAAAAGGGTAGCCTCATTACTCATACTCCCACTTTTCTGGCAGTGCATGGCAGGGTAGTTTCTCCTTGCCTATCACTCCCTGTCCATGGCTGCAGTCTCTGGCCGTGTGGAGGTGGTCTTCTTCTCATGAATTACCCTTCCAGCCAGAATGTGTTTTGGTACCCCTTCTGGGGTTACAAAGTCCAACAATAAAAATCCAGAAGATCTTCAGCCCTAACTCTGGGCCCTGTGGTCCTCACATCCTTGTCTCAGGGTTCTCCACCACCCTTGTCTGATCTTTAGGAGCTCACGCTACTTTACTAATGGCTATTAAAGAATCCAAGGCCCTGCCACTCTACTGGAATCCAGTTAAGGAACCCCAGGAAATGTAGTTAAGGCTCACAGCAGCAGAATTTTTGCTGCCACATCCCTGGATTTCTTCCTAAAAACTTTTCCAAAAGCCTTTTCCTCCACAACCTCTCTAGATTCACCTGACTTTCAGGTCTAGGGATCCTTTGGTATGTCTACACTTGGGGGGGGTCTGTTAATTAGACTTAACAAGGTCGACTTTAAATCGAGTTAAAGTCAACCTTGTTAAGTTGACTTAGAGCATCCACATTCCAAACTCCTGTACATTGCCCACATCCACATTGGCAGCTGCTAGGTCGACTGAACACTTAAGTCGACCTTATTAAGTCAACTAAAGTCAGTATAGATGGGCCATAGCCCTTAAATCAAGTTAAGAAGGTCAATTTAAGGGCTATGCCCCATCTACACTGGCTTAAGTCAACTTAATAATGTTGACTTAAATGTTAAATCAATCCTAAGAGGTTGTGTTATTAAGTTGAGTTAGTGCTTAAGCCAACTTAATAAATTCCCAGCGTGAACAGAGCTTTCCTTTGGTTAACTTCAGGACGGTTAAGTTGACCTAAGGCACCAGTGTAGGAATACCCCTTGAGCCTTCTCCCAGAATTCCTCCAAAGAAACCCCAAACCAATAAATATAGCCATACATCCACTTCTACCTTCCTTGTGCTTATTTCTCCACTCAGTTCTCTTCTTTCCCTTGCTTTAGTCACCATGTACATGCTTCCCAGGGCTCTCTTCCTCGGAGACTACATCCTACCCTTCTTTCAGAGTACACTACCAGACCCTGCTCGGCAGCTGTTCCAAACTCCTCCTGGCATCTTGTCAAACTTCCATGTTTAAGAGAGTATCCCAGAGCCAACTCTCCCATTGGGTTTCCTCCTTGGCCTTTCTGGCCTCTCTATTCTAGTCCCAGCATGGCTACTGAGTTGCTATCTCCAGACTTGAGTCTTTATACTAACCACCCAGTTCTTTCCCCATTTGGGCTTAATCTTAATCCATGTGGCTCATCCTCCCAGTGCACCTAAGTGGCCTCTCAGGGCCCCCTGTTAATCCACACCTTGGACATCCCATCATTTAAGGGCACGTATAAGTCTAGAAACTCAAATAAAAGGCCAGGTGCTGATTAAATTAGTATTATAAACCTGAAGTAACTATGTTGTTTTCAGAACAAGATGCGGCTCTGCTCCACAAATATTGAATTTTAAGAGGTTCTCACAGTTAGACACCTCAGGCTATGTCTACACTAGCCCACTTAGTCCAGACTAAGCAAGGTTATGCCTGCACCAGGCTTTGCCTACTTCTAACTAAGCAATTTCTTAGTTTGAACTAAGCAAAGCTTAGTTCAAACTACTTAGTTCAAATGGTTAGTTTGAACTTTGAGCTTAAAAAACTTGAACTAATTGTTTAGTTTGAAATAGTCAGTGTGGCTAGTTTAAACTAAAAAGCTGTGGTTAGTTCTAACTAACTAGAAACTGCTTAGTTTGGAATAAGGAAGGCCGAACTAAGCTTTCTGATATATAAGTAAACTACCACATGTAGCCCTGACAACAACAACGCTTGTATGGTATCATCTGTGTTATGTTGTATAACAATGTTACACCTTTAAGTGATAGCATATATTGAAAATGATGAAAAGTCTATGCCAAGTTAACAAATGTTGTACATGCATTATAGCAAGATTTCAGGTTTCCAGATGGGCACCTGAAAAAAAAAATGTTGATAGATAGATGTTGATTTCTTGAGCAGGTTGTAAAATAACTGTGACAACAGAATATATCAGGGCATTCTGCAACTGTAGCTGAGCTTCCTCATCACCTACTGGGGGACATACCATACTCATCCATTACTACCCCTTCTTTTCAGAGAGATCCATTTGTAAGTTGACTTGCTTTTATTTAAAAGAAAAAAAAAAAGAAAATTCTCTGTAAAGATTATTCATAGAATCATAAGGTTGGAAGGGACCTCTTGAAGTCAGCTAGTCCACCCCCTGGCTTAGAAGCAGGACCACTCTCACTAAATCATCCTAGCCAGGGTACTGTCTAACCAGACCTTAAATATCTCCAAAGACAGAGATTCCACCACCTTCCTAGGCAACCCATTAGAATGCTTCACAACCTTCCTAGTGAGAAAGCTTTTCCAAATATATCCAACCTCAACCTTCCCAGTTGCAACTTGAAACCATTGCTCCTTGTTCTGTCCTCAGTTACTACTGAGAACAGCCGCCTAGCTCCCTCCTCTTTGGAGCACCCCTTCAAGTAGTTGAAGGCTGCTATAAAATCCCCCCTCAATTTTCTCTTCTGCAGACTCAACAAGCCTAGTTCCTTCACTCACTCCTCATAAGGCATGTGCCCCAGCCACCTAATCATTTTTGTTGCTCTCCACTGGACTCTTTCTAATTTGTCCACATCTTTTTTCGTAGTGGGGAGCCAAAAACTGGATGAAGTATTCCAGATGTGGCCTCACCAGTGCTGAATAGGGGGGAATAATCACATACCTTGATCTGCTGGCAGCGCTCCTACTGATGCAGCTCAATATGCCATTAACCTTTTTGGCTACAAGAACACACTGTTGAGTCATACCCAGCTTCCCATCCACTATAACCCCAAATCCTTTTCTACAGTACTGCTGCTTAGCTGATTGGTCCCCTGCCTATAGCAGTGCATGGGGTTTTTCTGTCCGAAGTGCAGGACATTGCACTTGTCCTTGTTGAACCACATGAGACTTCTTTTGACCCACTGCTCCAATTTGTCTAAGTCTCCCTGAATCCTGTCCCTGCCTTCTTGCATGTCTACTGTTTCCCCTAGCTTGATGTCATCCGCGAACTTACTGAGCATGCAATCTATCCCATCATCCAGATCATTAATGAAAATGTTGAACAGAACTGGCCTCAGGAATGACCCCTGGGGCACGCCACTCATTACTGGTTGCCAACTAGACATTGAGCCATTGATTCCTACCTGCTGAGCCTGTTGATCTAGCCAGTTTTCTATCCACCTTATGGTCTACTCATCCAATTCACACTTCCTTAACTTTCTGACGAGAATGCTGTGGGAAACCACATAAAAAGACTTGCTAAAGTCGAGGTATATCACGTCAACAGCTATTCCTGCATCCACAAGTCCAGTCATCTCATCACAGAAGGCAATCAGATTGGTCAGGCACAATTTGCCCTTAGTGAATCCACGCTGATGGCTCCTGATCACTCTATTTTCTTCCAAGTGTTTCAGGATGGATTCTTTGATGACCTGCTCCATGATTTTTGCAGGGACTGAGGTGAGGCTGACTGGTCTATAGTTGCCCAGATGTTCTTTTTTTCCTTTGTTGAAGATAGGTATTATATTGGCCTTCTTCTAATACTCTGGGACCTTCCCCATGCGCCACAAGTTTTCAAAGAGAATGGCCACCAGCTCTGCAATCACATTGGCCAACTCCTTCAGCACCCTTGGATGCAGTTCATCTGGCCCCATATACTTGTGCACATTTAACTTTGTTAAGCAGTCCCTAAAATGACATTTCAACACTGTGGGCTGCTCTCCTTCTCTCCATTCTGCGTTACGCAGTGTAGTAGCCTGGGAGCTGACCCTGCCTGTGAAGGCTGAAGTAAAACAAAGCATTGAGTACTTCAGCCTTTTCTGCACCATTTACCACAAGGATACCTGCCCCATTCAGTAAGGGACCTACACCATCCCTGATCCTCTTCTTGTTGCTGACACACTTATAGAACCCCTTCCTGTTATCCTTCACATCTCTTGCTAGTTTCAACTCCTTTTGCCCTTTGGCCTTTCTGATTTTATCCCTGCAGTCCTGAGCAATATCTTTATATGTCTCCCCAGTCATCTGTCCAAGCTTCCACTTCTTATAACTTCCCTTTTATGATTCAGCTCACCGTAGAGTTCTCTGCTAAGCCATGTTGGGCACCTTTCATGTTTGCTGTTCTTTCTGCACATCAGTATGGTATTTTCCTAAGCTCTTAGCAAGGTTTCTTTAAAATACAGCCAGCTCTCTTGGATGCCTTTCCCCTTCAGATCAGCCTCCCAGGGAATCCTGCTCATCAGTTCCCTGAGGGAGCCAGAAGCTGCTTTTCTGAAGTCCAGGGTTTGTGTGTTGCTTCTTTCCTTTCTTCCTCTGATCAAGATTCTGAACTCTACCGTCTCATGGTCACTGCTGCCCAGATTGCCATTCACTTTTACTTCCCCAATCAATTCTTCTCAGTTTGTGAGCACGAGGTCAAGAGGTGCAAGGCCCCTGGTTAGTTCCTCCAGCATTTGTACCAGGAAGTTGTCTTCAACAATCGCCAAAAACTTCCTGGATTGCCTGTGCACTGGTGTATTGCCCTCTTAGCAGATGTCAGGGTCATTGAAATACCCCGTGAGAACCAGGGCCTATGATCTGGTAACTTCTGCTAGTTGTCCATAAAATGCCTCATCCACCTTCTCTTTCTGGTCTGGAGGCCTGTAGCAGACACCCACCATGACATCCCCCTTGTTGTCCTCCCCTATAAACTTAACCCACAGACTTTTGACCAGCTTGTTTCCACGTTCATAGTGGAGCTCCCAAGCGGTCATATAGCTCTTTTACCTATAGCGCTACACCTCCCCCTCTTCTTCCCTGCCTGTCCTTCCTGAGCAATTTATACCCATCCATGGCAGTGGTCCCATCAAGCAAGCTATCCCACCACATCTCTGTTATTCCAATTACATCATAGTTAGCTGCCTGTGCCGGTACTATCAATCCTTCCTGCGTGTTTCCCAGGCTCCTTGCATTTGTGTACAGGCACCTAAAATACCAGCCCGACTGCCCTACTTTCCTCTGTTGATTATCTCCCCTGTTTCATCTTCCTCCTTGCATTTTTTTTTCCTGGTGTCGTCCTTCCCTACTCACCTCAGGTATTAGAGCTTCATTAGGACATTTAAAACAATGATTTGATTCCCCTGCCCCCCAGTTACAATTACTCTCTCTATTATCCCTGGTGTTACAATCCCAGCACCTCCCAAGTTCCATCCCTTCCCTCAGGTCTCCCCCATTTTGACTTACCTGTGGGCTTTGGTTGCCTTCCCACTTCAAACCTGGTTTAAAGCCCTCCTCACTAGGTTAGCCAGTTGACATCCAAATATGTTCTTCCCCTTCCTCGACAGGTGGAGTCCATCTTTGCCAGGCAGTCCTCCTTCCTGGAAGGACTCCATGGTCAAGGAAGCCGAAGCCCTCCTGACAACACCATCTTTGCAGCCAGGCATTCACCTCCAGGATGCATCTGTCCCTGCTCTGGTCCTTACCCTTGACTGGAAGGATTGAGGAGAGAACCACCTGTGCATCAAACTCCTTCACCCACAGTCCCAGTGCCCTGTAGTCACCTTTAATCACTTCTCATGGCATCATTGGTTCCCACTTGGATGAGTAATATGGGGTAGTATTCAGAGGGGTGGATGATTCTTGACAATCCATCTGTAACGTCTCGAAGACAGGCACCTGGCAGGCTTTATACCTCCTGAGAAGCTTTGTCAGGGTGAAAAAACAAACAAACAAACAAAAAAAAAACCAAAAAAACAAGGAGTCATGTGACACTTAAAGACTAACAGATTTATTTTTCATATTAACTTTCATGCGAGAAAATCCCCCTTTGTCCTTGTTTTTTTTTTGTTTTGCTGGACTAGACTAACATGGCTATCCCTTTGGAACTTGTCAGGGTGACTGATGGGTGTTTCCATCTCCCTCAGAAGTGAGCCCCTACCACCACAACCTTACATTTCCTCCTGGGTGTGGTGGATGTGATCCTCCCAGCCTTGGGGGTGCATGACTCCTCCTCTTCCAACTCATCCCTGGCCTCTAGCACCACATAAAGGTTTTCCACCACAATGAAGGCTGAGATGGGAGCAGGGGTAGAGCACTGTCGGCTGCCAGATGTAACTAGCTGCAAGAGCCCTCCTTGTGCCAGAATCATCTCATTCTTCTCTGAGGGTGTGGCAGATTCCTTTACATATGGATAGATTCCTCAAACTTGGATGTCTCCTCCATGGATGCTATCAAGGAATTTCTCTAGGGCATGGATGCTCCTGAGCCTAGACACCTCCTCCTGTAACTCTCCCACCTGCCTCCTGAAAGATTCCACCAGAAGACACCTGTCCCACTGAATGATCTCCGTGGCCTGATTCTCTGTGAGAGGGAAATGCAGGCCACAGTCCCTGCAAGTCCACACCAGGATCTAGGTAGAGATATCCATGGCCAGAATGTCTGTCTGGCTACAGTCACAGGGGGAGGAGACAGAAGGGGTGCTGGCACAAGCAGTTTGGCTTCTCTTCATCATATCAGCTTCACCAACTCCTTCCCAAATCCTCTCTCAAACTCCCCTGTTTGCAGTCCCCTGGTCACTCAGCCACTGGCTTTTAAGGCCGCCTCTGCCTAGATCAGCTCTTGCCTCTAGTTAAGCACATAGGGGAAGGGTGATCATAAGGCTGATCAAAGGTGAGGAGAGAACAACGGTACAAACAGCCCCCAGGAACACAAGCAATCACAATCAGAGTCCCAAGTCACACAGTAACTGACAACAGAAACCACTTGTAGGAAAGACACAAACACACAGTTAGCAATTCCCTCACCCCAGATTTCGTTTTCTCCCTTACTTCTTCAGCAAAGAGATCACCTTTGCCTCCTTCTCCCTCTTCTCAGGGTTTCAGCTACTCCTTTCTTCTCAAACTCCCCTGTTTGTAGTCCCCTGTTTGAAAGCTCCTTGAATACAACTTAGTATAATTTTATTTTGCATGTGCTGTAAACTATTTTGTGCCTCATGCATCATAGCAACGTTATGCAAATATTAAAGACAAGACAACGAAGGTGTATCTTCTGAAGATGATGGAATCCTTTACTTGCCTGTATAAAGATATCTGAGGTTGTAATGCAGCAAAAGGAGAAATGGAACACTACTTCTTGCAAGGGCACACACATCTTACAGCTTCTCTATTCTCACAAAGTTGTGGATGGTAGGATCAAGGCTTTCCCCTGGTCCAAAGTAGAGAGTCCACTGTCGAACAGAGGTAGACTTTCTTCACCAAGGAAAAGCCAGTTTTAAGGGAGAATAAGTAATTAGTTATTACTTTCAAAGTAGTATCTCCAGCTTTTGCAAGGGCATATACAAAATGGATGTTTATAAAAGAAAATTTTCATTCAATTTTTTCAAAATCTTTTTTTATTATTATCATATTGGAATGTCCTGCTGGATGTATCAGTTTTCAAAGTTTTTCTTCCCCCCAACTTTCACTGAAGACACATTTTTTCTTTTTCTTTTTTCTTTTTCTTTTTCTTTTTCTTTTCCTTTTTATGAAAACCCAGCAAACATTTTTAAGAGAGTGGTCATAAAAATAAATATGTCTTACTTTTTGTTAGTTCTTAATGGGGATTAAAGAAAAAGAAAAAGACAAAAAAACACTTTCCTTGCCAGGTCTGAATGTTGTCCTTCCCCTGAAAACAAGTTAAATGAACATTATACACAAGTCTTCAAGGAGTCAGTCATGATATAAACTGAACTCTGAATACAAGCACTAAGAAGGTGGAGATTACTGGAGAAAGAAATAATAAAAAAAAGCAACTGTAATACTTCATAAAGCAAGCAGAAAATCATTTTACCCACAGCTTTCTCCGACATCATTAGCCAGCTATTCCCTGGATCCCTGAGGTCTGAAAATGCAATATTCGTGGTCATACTAGAAGACATATGTACAATTAAAAGTCCTTAGCATTCTGCTTCTGTCTTCAGGACAAGGGTTAGAAGGTGCACTCAGTGTATAACAAATAGTTTTAAACAATGGTAGGAACCAAAATGCAAATGAAAACAGAAAATAAGTTTTTTTTTTGGTTTTTTTTTTAACACACAATCCCACACAGATGCCCTTTACTAAAGTGCTGGGTATACGGGCCTGTACAAAGCAAAAGGTCCAGGCTGCCTTTCCCACAGAGTCCCTGAATCTACCTAAATAGAACAAACAAGGAGAACTGTGGCACTTAAAGACTAACAAATTTATTTATTGCATAAGCTTTGTGGAAGAAAATCCCACTTTGACAGATGCTTTGAAGATGGGGGAACTTACAGAATGGGAGGAAATAAATGCAGGGAAATGTAGGTCATGGGAACAGGTTACACTGTAACAGCAAATTTAAAGCAGTTGTAAAGATTCAAACACTGGGGAACAGCATATAGAGGAAGATGAAGTCAAATCACTTGTTGTACTGAGAGAAAAATGTAAGTCCCTATTAAGCTCTGAAGCAATGAAATCAAATTTGCAAATAAATTTGATCTCAGCACCTTTTCTTTGAAGCCTTGATCTGGTATTCAGCTCTTTGAGCACTACAGTTAGCAAATCGTCAATGCAGTGGTCAGAAGGATTGAAATGCTGATGCGCTGGTTTTAGAATGTAGTGATTTCTGATGTCAGATTTCTGCCTGTTTATTCTTTTGTGCAAAGACCATCCTGTTTGTCCGATTTATAAGGCACAGGGGCATTTCTGGCACATGATGGCATAAATCACATTGGTGGATGAGCAGGTGAATGAACCTTTGATGGAGTAGCTGGTTTTATTAGGTCCTGTAATAGTTCCTTTTGTGCAGATATGTGGGCAAAGATGGCAGCGTGGTTTGTTGCTTTGATGGTTCTGTTGTTTGGTCTGTAGTTGCTGGTGAGTATCTGTTTAAGGTAGGGGTCTGTCTGTAAGGAAAGAGAGGTCTGTCTTTCAAGGCCTGAGAGAGTGAGGGATCATCTTGTAGAATAGGTTGTAGGTCCCTGATGATGTGCATTAGAGGTCTG
Organism: Podocnemis expansa; assembly: GCA_007922195.1. NCBI lineage: Eukaryota > Metazoa > Chordata > Testudines > Podocnemididae > Podocnemis > Podocnemis expansa. The sequence continues at coordinate 15,202,594 of ML682015.1, read as the reverse complement.
ACTTAGGGGTTGTAGGCGATGACCAGTGGTGTTCTGTTGTTTTATTTCTTGGGTTTCTCCTGTAGTAGTTGACTTTGGGTTACCCACCTGGGTCTGTCAATCTGTTTCTTCATTTCTGCAGCTGGATACTGTAGTTTTAAGAATGGTTATTAGATATCCTGAAGGTGTCTGTCCCTGTCTGATGGATCAGAGCAAATAGGGTTATATTTTAGGGATTGGCTCTTGACAATTGAGTGTGTGGTGTGTTTTATATGAAAGCTCGAGGGATGTAGGTATCTATACCAGTCAGTAGGTTTTCGATATAGTTCTACCTAACTAGACCATTCTTGTAAGTGCATCACTCTGCACGTGCATATTTCACAACTCTCCATGGTTATTCTAGCGCACCCACTCTACGCTTCTGGCTCCTCCACCACCAGTTAAGAAGAGAACCCTTTCCTTCCTTACTGGATTTCTTCCACAGTGTAAAATTATCTGCCGCCACTGTGCTATTTGCAGCAAGCCAAACTGCCTGAATAGGCCAGAATCAGTGCTTTGTTCCCTTCATAAGCTATGACCAATCTAACTCCCCATAATATATAAGTCACCATACAGCTTGTTATAAGAAAACACATTTATCCTTCAGGTGAAAGCAGACCGAAGAAAATGTATTAAAAATGGTTAAAGGTAGCAAAGTGCATGTTAAAAAAAGTTAAACAAGGTCATCCAGTTTGGGCTCTGGCAGGTGTCAGTCCTTAAATCCTGTGGTTGGATTTTCCTTATGGTTACAAATTCATAACTCTCTCTGGTTCAGAACCAGAACAACCATGAATAATTCTTTCCTTTGTACAGTTCGGGCCTCTGAGCATGGCTTCTTGTAACAAAGGGTTACTATACAATGGCTTGCACCTCTGGATGTAGCTTCAAAAGGCTGAGTTTGCATAACCATTCATGGTAAATTCACATTCACCTTTTCCCCTGGAAAGGAACTGAACTGTTTTTCTTCCAAAAGTCCATTTTTCTTTGGCACATTGTAATGTAAAATCCTTTGAATTCCCTGGTCTCACATTTGCTGCTTCTCTGCACTCAAGAGGTTGCACAAAATCCTGACTCACAGTAATTCATTAACAATCTGGATGATGGGATAGATAGCATGCTCAGTAAATTCATGGAGAACACCAAGCTGGGTGGAAGGTAAACACACTGGATTGTAGGGATAGGATTCAAGGAAACATAGAGAAATTGGAGCATCGGGCCAAACAAAATCTCATGAGATTCAACAAGGACAAGTACAAAGTCTTGCACTTAGGATGGAAAAATCCCATGTACTGCTACAGGCTGGGGACTGATCAGCTAAGTAGCAGCACTGTAGAAAAGGATCTGTGGATTATCGTGAATAAGAAGCTGGATGTGAGTCAACAATGTGTTCTGGTTGCCAAAAAGGCTAATGGCATACTGGGCTGCATCAGTAGGAGTGCTGCCAGCAGATAGAAGGATGTGATTATTCCCCTCTATTCAGTGCTGGTGAGGCCACATCTTCAATGCTGAATCCAGTTTTGGGCCCCACACTACAGGAAGGATGTTGACAAATTAGAAGGAGTACAGCGAAGGGCAAAGAAAATGATTAGGTGGCTGGGGCACATGACTTATGAGGAGTGATTGAAGGAACTAGGCTTGTGTATTCTGCAGAAAAGAAAATTGAGGGGGGATTTGATAGCAACATTTCCACTACTCGAAGAGGTGCTTCAGAGAGGAGGGAGCTAGGCTGTTTTCAGTGGTAACAGAGGACAGAACAAGGAGCAATGATTTCAAGTTGCAGCTTGGGAGATCAAGTGTGGATATATTAGGAAGAACTTTCTCACTAGGAGGGTGGTGAAGCCCTAGAATGGGTTACCTGGGGAAGTGGTAGAATCTGCATTTTTGGAAACATTTCAGGCCTGATTAGACAAAGCCCTGGCTGGGATGATTTAATGAGAGTGGTCCCACTTTCAGCAGAGCGTTGGACTAGATGACCTTGTGAGGGCCCTTCCAATCCTAGGATTATATGAATACATAAACCTCCATTTCATACAATGGACCCCAAAGATACTCAAACTAGATTCAGTAAGGTCTCCCAAAGGTACTATAGGAAATAGCCACATCTATTACACCAGGAAGAACAAAGAGTCTAGCGGCACTTAAAGCCTAACACATTTATTTATCAAATGAGCTTTCAGAGGAGAAAATCCCACTTTGTCAGATGATTGAAGTGGGATTTTCTCCCATGAAAGCTCATGTGATAAATAGATGTGTTAGTCTTTAACTGCCACTATACTCCTTGTTTGTTTTGCTGACACAGCTACCCCTTTGGAATGCCTCCAGAGCCACAGGCCTTTCATAAGAGCATCTCATGTCTTTGTATAGGCAGAAAAGTATCAAAGTGAGAGTGAGTCAACAGATAGGAAAGTGAGGAGGGTAAGAAAGTAACGATCATAGTTTGGAATAAACAAAGAGCCTGGTGGCACTTTTAAAGACCAATAAATTTATTTATCGCATGAACTTTTGTGATAGAAAGTCCCATTTCATTAGACATTTTGATGATAGGAAAATTAGGCTATGTCTACACTTAGTAGGTTAGTTCAAATTAAGTAAATTCGAATTAAAATGACCACACTAGGAAAACCAATTCAAACTAGCATTTCCATGGACAGGACTTGCTAGTTTGAATTAGGAGAAGGGCACCATGGGAGGTGTGGCAAGATGGCCCCCAAGAAGGGCCATACCCCCACCCAATATTTAGAAAGAGGGAGGCACCCTGGGAGGAAGGAGGTCAAAAAGCATTAATTCAAATTAATGGTTAATTCAAATTAGCATGGCTACATTGGGTTAATTCAAACTAAATTCAAATGAACCCTTAATTTGAAGTTGAGCTAGGTTTTATAACATCAAAGTAATCTTTCATTAATTTGAACTAAGGAATTCCTTAGTTCAAATTAATAAAAGCCGGTATAGCCATGCATTTACAGAATGGGAGGAAAATAAATGGAGAGAAATGTAAGTTGTAGGATCAGGTCACACTGTAACAAGAAGTCAAAGCAGTTGTAAAGATTCAAACACTGGAGAGCAGCATACAGAAGAGGATGAGGTCAAATAATCTGTTGTAATGGGAAAAGAATCCATAGTCCCTATTCAGTCCTGAGCTCATGGCATCAAATTTGCCTATGAATTCCAATTCTGCAGTTTCTCTTTGAGGTTTAGATTTCTTATCCATTTCTTTGAGCACAGACATAAAACAAATCATTGGGGGAATGATCAATGAAATTGAAGTGTTCTCCTATTGGTTTTTGAATGTTATTTTTCATATTAGATTTGTGTATTTATTTATTCTTCTATGCAGACACTGTCCTGTTTGTCCACTTTATAAGGTGGGAGGGGCAGGGCATTTCTGACATCCGATGTCATAATCATATTGGTGGATGAACAGGTTAATGAGCACTTTCTGGTGTATCTGGCTAGATTAGGTCCTATGATGATGTCTTTTTTGCAGATACATGGGCGAAGTTGGCAGAGTGGTTTATTGCAGGGTTATGTGCCTGCTTTAGTGTTTCCATTGTTAGCTCTATAGTTGCTGGTGAATTTCCGTTTAATGTTGGGAGGCTGTCTGTAAGTGAAGAGAGGTCTGCTGCCCAAGGCCTGAGAGAGTGTGGGATTGTCTTGTAGAATAGGCTGTAGGTCTTTAATGATGTACTGTAGGGGTTTGACTTGGGGGGTTGTATGTGATGACCAGTGGCTTTCTGCTTTTTTTCTTTCTTGGGCTTGTCCTGTAGTAGTTGACTTCTGGGTACACATCTGGATCTGTTAATCTGTTTCTTCACTACTCTATATGGGTACTGTAGTTTTAAAAATGCTTGATAGAGATCTTGAAGGTTTCTATCTCTGTTTGAGGGATCAGAGCAAATGTGGTTGTATCATAGAGCTTGGCTGGAGACAATGGATTGAGTGGTGTGTCTTGGGTGGCAGCTCGAGGCAGGGCCATAACTAAGGCAGACGAAGTGGGGCTTTGCCCCAGCCGTGCCAGAGCAGCTCCATTGAGGCGCTCCGTTAAAGGGTGTGTTCTTTGCTACTCGCTCCAGGTGCCGGCAATTGTAAGGGACACCAAATTCTTTAGTTACAACTCTGGATGGCGGTATGAAGGTAACTATAGTGGTCTGTAGGTTTATGGTATAGGGTGATGTTTGTGTCCATCACTAAGTTGTACTGTAGTGTACAGAAAGTGGTTCTCCTCTGTGGAGTATTCCAGACTAAGGTTGATCGTGGAGTGGATATTGTTGAACTCTCTGTGGAAATCTTCAAGGCTATCCTTTTTGTGGGTCCAGATGACAATGATATCAGTGTAGCATAAGCAGAGGAGTAGTGTTTGGGAATGAGATGTGAGGTAGCATTGTTCTAAATCAGTCTTAAAAAATTTGGCATATTATGGGGCTATGAGGATACCCGTGGCAAGTGCCACTGACTTGAAGACATAAATTACCTTCAAATCTGAAATGATTGTGGGTGATTACAAAGGCACAAAGTTCAATCATGAGGTGTACCATGACATGATCTGGTATAGTTGTCCTAGTCTATGCCAACACTTATGTAGTTAAATCGATTTAATAAAATTGCTATAAAAATCACCCAATATACAGAAAAAGGACAGCACCCTGGGAAGCAGAAGGGCAAAAGTGTTAAACTGAAATAACATGTCCACACAGTGTTATTTCAAAATAACAGTTTAGATTTAACGGTCATTTCGATATAATACTACATTTTATTATATCAAAATGACTTTCCTTATTGTGAGATAAGGAAGCTCCTTATCTTGATACAAGGAAACATAGTGTGGACCTGCAATCTTTTAAATCAAAATAATCTGCATTATTTCAATTTCAAGACTGTGTGTGGACATACCCCTAATGATTTATAATCCATCTTTGTGTGGGATGTTGGTGTACAGAGCTTCTATGGCCGTAGTGGCCAGCATGGTGAGAAATGAAATGAGAAAGCCAGACTACATCACCATGCAAACCCAAGTTGATGGTATCAAATTAGCATATGAATTCTAACTCTGAAGTCTCTCTTTGAAGCCTTGGCCTAGAATAATTCTGTTTAAGAACTGCAACACACAAGTCCTTCACGAAATGAGTGTTCTGCTCAGTTTAAATGAATACAACCTATTTGATTTGCTAAAGTAATCTGATCTGATCCTGTGATTACACTTCACTGCACTTATCTTTCCCTCCTATGCTGATATTTTTCCATTTTCAAGCATCTGACAAAGTGGGATCTCACCCATGAAAACTCATGCTATAAATAAATCTGTTAGTCTTTAAAAGTTTCACAGGACTCCTTTCTTGTTTTGCTAAAGGAGGATGTGTCTCTCTAAGCCTACTGACCAATAATGCCATGGAATGGCTAGCATTTGTCACATTCATTTGCTGAATGGAGGCTCAAATGGAACTCTGCACTGTTCAAAAGAAGAAGGAGGAGCTAACTGATCAGCTTTCTGCAGTCAGCTCACTCCAGGGCTCATTCACACATCAGGTAAAACTTACAAATTCAGAGGTAGAGCATTGGATGTAAGGAAGATTGTGCTGGGGCAGCTTCTTGGGCTTTGCATTCTCCTCTGTGCAGCTAAGAGTATTTGTGTCAGGAGGATAAGAGGGAGCTGCTGAGAGCATCCTTGAGGATTGCTCCCCAAATCTGGTTGGCTGTGTCCTTCTTTCCTGGTTGCCTAGCTTATTTCCTTTCCCCCTCTCTTTCTCAGACATATCACTACCTAATAGGAAACAGCAGGTTGCAAACCTCTGCTTAACATGCAGAAGGTCCTGGGTTCAATTCCCAGGTGGTTGGACTCGATGATCTCATGAGGTCCCTTCCAGCCCTATGATTTGATTGATTGAATAGCAGAGGGCCCAAGTTCTGGAGAACTCTTCCTCTGTATTTCTGCAGAGAACTCAGCTGCTTTCCAGAATGCTACCTGCATAGTTTCAGGAATGAGAGGCATGCCAAAGGGCTAAACTTTCTTTTGTGAATGTCATTAGCTGTAGATTTGTATGTGCTGCTTCTCCAGTAAAATGGAATCCTTGCCGTCATTGACTTCCTCCCAACAAGCCCATTGAGAGAAATAATGTGACCCGGGCATATCATGTTTGCTGCCCTCTACCTAACTCTACTTAAGATATTTTGTAGTCCCTCCTTTCCCTCACCCCACTCATCAGTCATACTCACAACCATACACTAAGCAAAAGATAAGATGATGATATGATCCTAACCTAATAAGCAGAGTCCATGGTCCCTAGTTTGCCAACTGCCATTCATGAAGAGAGCATTTGTGCTGCCTGTCTTTATGGGTGAAGGGACAGACCGAGATCTTCTAATGACTGATTGCTCTGCTTCTTTCCCATTAACTCTTGGGAGGGGGCAGAGGGAGCCCCATGAAATCCCTGAGTAAATAGTTTTAAATCTTCCAATGTGGCCCATGCATAAACTCACTAGAAATTGTACATTTAAGGAATGAATTTTCTTGTTTTAAAGAAAATGCTCTTTCATGCAGCTGCTGTCAGAACCTAGACCAGCTGAAGCAGGAAGACTTCTGTGTCTGTTGATGTGAGTTGCTTACTTCAGAGTCAGAGCTAGCCCACTGATTCCCCTAAGCAGAACTTTCCCATTACCTCCCTGACTCAACCACTGAAGCATACTAATTGCATTGTTTACACACACACACACACACACACACACACACACACACACACACACACA